>VDFB02178404.1:0-11630 GCA_007258455.2 Sequoia sempervirens
AAAATGATGAGGTGTGAAAAAATACCCAAGTCAATACGCCAATTTGACTTTACTTTCGTTACCGACATCAAAAGTCGGAGTCAATACATCAATTTGACTTACCCCACTTAATTTATAAAGGTCAAATTCAACACTTGAATCGCGGGTAGCTATGAAAAATAAAATACTACTGACTTACTAAATTCCACGCGCTTCCTTTGACGCATCAGAGTCGTATATGATAAAGAAACATTTGAGTTCCGCGAAAGTTACGTTAAGTTTGACGTAGAGTCGAAGGTCGCAGATCTTTAATTTATAAATTATGTTAGGGATATTTCTATGAAAATCACTCCATTGCTAGGGAAATTGCATCGAACGCATGGAAATATGAAATTTGGGTCCTAGGGGCCACTTTTTTTAATATTGTTGGAGGAAGCGAGTTTTTTCTCTTTCTTTTTTAAATAAATATTTTTTGGGGTTTCTTGTGGAATGAAAATTGAAGAACACTAGTCAATAAATTCCATAGAAAAGAAGCATAGCGTTATTCATCGTAAATGTATTGTAAATGTTTTTAATTAAATTATAATAATGCAATGGTGAACATTATATAGGTGCTTTGTTTTTATTGATTTTGAATTTAATTATTTATTATGTGATGATTAATGAATAAATGGTGTATTTTTAGCTGATATGATTTTATAATGGATTTGCAAGTTCATAAAAGTATGAAATACTTGTTTCATGTCATATAATGTTTTTACGGTTATTAAAAAATCTATTTTCATAGTAGGTATTGTGTATGAGATGGTTTTATAGTTCTTAGGAATTCACGTATAATCTCTTTATGATCAAAGTGTACAAAAATCTTGTCTCCCTCCAACCAGAAGAGGCAGCTTAGAAAAAATAATGTGGATTTGAATGCATTAATTCCCCACATCTAATCTCAGTTAGGAAAAATATCTTTGATTGCCTTGTAGGCGTTTTGGATTTGGTTGCATTTAAATTTTTAGATCTATTTTGTCCTTTGAGAAGATGCTTTTATTAATGTTGTGTTGATTTTTATAGTCATACATTCCCTATCGTCACCCTCAATCACCACCTAAAGCGTACATAAATACATTAGGCTATCAATTGATCAATCTATTAACAAGCTTCAGAGTAGAATGACATTTGCATTAGTTCAAAACTTCTCAAGAAACACTACCTTCTTCTAATAGGTAAGAATGCTTGGATTTTGATAACAAATGTTTAATGGACCAATTCATTATGAAATATCTATATGTTGAAACATTCTTGATTTGTCTTCATGCTTTTATAATAGGGTTAGATCATTCATGTGTGTAAGGGTAATGACTCCATGCAGTTTGAATTTATACAGTCTTTTTTAATCAATGAGAGTCCATTGGTATTTGATAGAGTCCATTTGTAGATGCCTTTGATTATAGACAAAAAAATGATTCATAGTTTGTTTAGAACTATTGAGAGAGAGGGATCATTTGGATATATGACTTTGTGATTAACAAGCAATGGTATGAGCAAGAAGAGGCAAGTTTCCTCTTTTATTTGATTATAAATGGAGTCAAAAGACTCAAGACCCACTGATGGGTGTTAAACATGTTCAATTTTATGTCATTTTACCCTTTATTTTTTCTCAATTCGCCTTATTCCTAAGTCCCCTTTGCCATTACTTATTATGAAAATAGAGGATATTTGATATGTTTTTAAGAGGTGGAAGAATTCCTTCTAAATGCTAAAATCGTTGAAATAATGATGTCTTTTGAATGAATTGCTACAAGAACTCAATGTGGCAAAGGATCCAATTAGTATGGGAAATCAAGCATAAAGAGTGGAACAATTTGGGAGCTGTGGGACACAAGGATATCTTTTCTTGTTTTTGTATTTTTTTTTAAACTAATAGTTTTTGTAACCAATTTGGGTTGTGGCCTATGGACAACCCAATCAATTAGACTATTCAATTTGTTGGCCATTGGCCATAACAAACTGTGTCTTTTATTATTTTATTTGGTGGTGATCGATGAACATACACGCCTATATATATGTGTGCTTCGAACTAAATTGAATATATAGAATATACATAAAAAATTTAGTTGATGATATTATTGTGTTGAATATTGGATGCATTGATCGTGGTTTGAGATAGCAAAAATGTTCTTTTTTGCTCACCCTATGGACCAGAGGAAGGGCCCCCTCTCAAGAAGCTTGGTGAGATTGTTTTATGGATTATTAGTTTAGATCTTTTATATCTCAGGTGTGTTGTGAATCAGTTTAATTTCTATTCAAGGTTAAAAATCATTGATAATACAACTTGTGTGATTTGGTATTAAGAGTTGCAATGAATTCTCTATGGAATCTAATTTTGGTTTGAGGAGAAAAGAGTGTGTTTCAGTTGTAGGTTAATTACCATGTTTCTCATTTCAAATTATGTTGTGTTTTATCTGTAAAGCTTCTTGTTGTGTTCCATTCACTTCTCATCTCTCTATTGTTGTATTTCTTCCTCTTGTCCCATTCCAACCTTCTATCGCAATTGAACTTCCTGTTGCCTATACTCTTTCAATACATCTTTGGCAATTGAATTCTTTCTTTTACTAGTGTAATGGTTGTTGTTAATATTTATACAAGAGTGTATACCAACATATTGAGTTTTTGTTATTCAAGTTTAGCCAAAAATAGATAGATTGATTGAAGTAGGTAAACAACAATTTAAGAAAAAAATTCATTCATTTTCAAAGTGTTCTTTTGAATTTCAAATTTCAAATTATCTTTTCAATTCTTAGATTCATCCATCCCCCCTTAGTTCATTAGTTTCATCCCTTAGGTAGATTTCCACAACATTATCACAAGCTTACGCCCCCAGATTGACACTTGAAGGATAAACAAAGGAAATTATTGTGAAATTCTCGTAGATTAGCCCAAACCTATTTGTTAATAAAAGATAGAATTACAAGGATAACAAGAATAAATTTATCCCATAGTTTAATCCAATCATTTTGGCACCATTGTGAGGGAATGGTGTTAAAGGCCTGTCAACCTAGTGAACTAAGTTAGGAGCATTGCACTAACGAGAAAGTCTACGCCATAATTGACCTCATTTGGATAACTACCCTTATTTTGCTTTGTTGCAAGTCATTTAGGTGAATGAATCATAGTAGGAATAGTAGAGGGATATTTGTTAAGAAGGATAAAGGGATTCATACAAAACTTGAAAAATCCAAAAATAATTCAAAATCATTAGTTAAGGGAAGTAGCTCACAACAAGAAAAGTTGAAAACTAAATTGCAATCTTCAAAGCTACCTGAACCTGATATTGAGAAGTGTGTCATAGAGTCTACTACTATTGAGACACCTACAGGTACCTGTCCAAGTTCTCCTGAAATACTGTGAAAAAAGGTTGAAAAGATCTTTCGGGAAACTTACAGACCGGAAGCTGGTCCATTCTCAGAAGAAACCCAAGAGCCATTTAAAACCTACTTTACCCCTTGGGCATTAGACACCATGGATCACAACAACAACAATAACATCATCAACAACAACAATAATAATAGGGCATTGGCCAACAATAATCTGGTTACCTTTGAGTTTCCTATCACATATCCTGAATGAGATGCTCCTATGAAGAACATTCCTCATTCGGCTTTACTTATTTTTCATGGTATTTCTATTGAGGATCCTGAGATTTTCTTGTTTGAATTTGATGTGTTGTGCAACAACTATGATTATCAGAGTGGCATGCAAAATATCAAATTGTTCCCAACCATATTAAAAGATGTAGCCCTACATTGGTTTATGAACGTCAGAAATATTAGGACATCATGGGATGTCATGAGGGAGTTATTTTTTAACAAGTACTAGGAATACTATAAAACCTTGAGGAAGTCTAGAATGAACTCTTTCGTATGAAAAAGAAAGAAGATGAGTCAGTTTAAGACTATCTTGAATGCTTCATGTTCAGTCTTCAATGGTCTCATCAACATGGGCTAAATGACGATACCATTAAAATGTTGTTTCTTAGAGGCATAAGAGATGATGTCATGGAAGCATTAAATTTAATAGGTAAAGGGAATATCTCTAAAATGGAATTTGATGATATTTGTAATATATGTAGGAATTAGTCAAGGTACCAATGCTTGGGAAGGAGCTATATAAGTAAGTTGTATTCTACACGAGCTTCAATAGGTATCACCAAGTGTGAGATAAGTAATCTACTTGAAGACCTTAAGATTGATTTGTTAAGTCATATGGGTAAATAGATAGACACTTTATATACACGAAGAAAATAGGAGGAAGCTAAAAAACTCTTAGTTGTCTTTTGTCCCATTTTTTTAAAGAAGCACAGTGGCGAGGAGTGTCCATATAATAGAACAAAGATATCTTCTTTAGAGGAATCCGATAGGGAAACTACTCTAAAACCTCTTCCTGTAGGGATGATCAAGGTAGAATACATAGATGAACCTGTTTATTTCATGTCCCAAAGAAGATCGTGGCAACCAAGAGAAATGCCCCCACCTAATTACCAAGTTGTATCCCAAAATGTTTTTCAAAAAAATTCCTTCCCAAACCAGTCTGGATGGTATGGAAATGGGCAACACCATCCATACTACCCTTAGTGGTCATAACAATATCTACCTACTCCACAATTGTGGCAAGCATGGCGAGCACCACCACCACCTTATCCACAATATCAGTCATTTCCCCCATATCCACCACCTCCAACAATAAACCCATATGAGAAATCCCAACAACTCTTACCATTTGTACCAATATCTAATCAACCTTCTAGTTTGACCCAACCACCAAAAGCCACACCAATGCATGCCCACACAGCTCATACCCAATCCAAACAATAAGGTGACTCAACAAGTTTATAATAATGAAGTGATAGGGTTCTTGACTTATCCTATTAATGCATTAGAGATTGAAAGTGTAAACCTAAGGTTAGGGAGGAACCTTCAAGGACCGACCATCACAGAAGATGAAGACCATTTGGTTGAGCCCGTAGAACAGCAACCAAAGCCTCCATTTCTAGATAGGTTGCAAGAGAAACTAAACTAGCAAGAAACATTTCAATCTGATTTTGATTTTATGAATGAGTTATGCAATGTTAACATTAAGATTCCTTTGTTGCAAGCTATTTGAGATATTCCTATGTACACCAAGGAAGTTAAAGAACTTTGTGGAAGGAAGCAACAAAAGAAGGACCCCAAGACAATCCAAGTCATTGGACAACTTGCAAACTTGATGCTGGGAAAGATTTTAATCCCTAAGTATGCGGATCCCTGTAGTCCAATGATTAAGGTACATATTGGTGACATAACCATTCCAAATACACTTGTGGATCTAGGAGCAGCTATAAATGTAATGACTAATGAGAGAAAGGTGAGGCTGACCCTTCAAGGACAAAGACCTACTCCAATAGTCTTGTAAATGGTTGATCGTTGCCTCACAAAACCAGAAGGTATGATTGAAGACATCATTATTTCTATTGAGTCTTGGGAGTATCCAACATATTTTATGATTTTGCAACCAAAGATTAAGTTGGGGGGATACCCCTTGATTTTAGGAAGACCTTGGTTATCTACTACTAATGCCTTCATTTATTGTAGGTTTGGAAATATGGTGATCTCAAATGAGAAGCAAATGAAGCAATTGACACTATACCCTCCAGTGCAACCATTATTGGAAATGAAGGATCCTTTATGGATCGATAGTGATGTAGAGGATCCTCTACCTATTTTCACATAGATCAAAGTAGGGAATTTGAAGATGTTTTAGAAGACACTATTATTAATCATCTATTGTAAAATCATTATTTAGTTGATAATGATCTTGAGACAATGATTTTTCCTACCGACATAAGTGATAACTACCTATTTGGAAAATTTTCGTTAGTAGGTAGTTCATAGTTTGTTCAACACTTTATTACTTTGCATCAATTATTACCACATGATTGTAGGGTAAGTGCACCAAGATGGTTCCCAAAAAGGGGACTTGAGTGGCCACTTTTTTCTGAAATTAGGAAATAATGATCTTGGATGTGAAATTGAGGATACTTACACTCAAAATTTTGAGATGGAACAAAACTAAGGATTCAAGTGCTCCAAGTCTACTTTCTAAACTACTAATTTATTTTGAAAATGGCTGAGATTAAGGGGTTCAAATGAAGGACATACAGAAATTGGTGATGTTTTTGTCAGAAAAACATGACATAGCAACTCTTGTATGACCCTCGTATGGTGAACTTTTTTTCTTTTTTTTAGTATTTTTAAAATCACTATGGTCAGAAGCTAGGTAGCAGTATGTAGTTGGTGCATGATTTTTCTGATATTTTTTTAATGAATATTTTATTTTTTACTAATTTTTTATGTGGACACTTCTTGAGAAACAAAATTTTGGCCGTGCTACCCCTACAAATTTTGGAAAATAATTAAAAATTTTCTTTTTTAAAAAAAAAATTGTAGAATGGAGTCTAGTTTCTAAAAATGTAATTATGGATGAACAACTTAACATTGTCAGAAAGTGAAAAAAATTACATTGTTGGATAGCTAAGAGAGAACCTAGAACATTACTTAGATGTTCACTTTTTTTGATATTGAACCACGTGCAATCCTGATGGTGAGCACAAACCCGATTATGTGAAATATTGTAGAAATTGCAAAAACATGTCTCTAGTCATTGAGAATTCCCTCCAAGCCTTTGGGTTGGTACTCCAAGGAAAATACCAATCCCAAGGCTTGGGGATTCCTAAAGCAAGATATAACACACTCGCGTTATATGTCAGTTTTGACATGATTTTTTCAGTTGTGGGGAGTGTGTCTAGCAAGACAGAACACAAGCATGGTATAATGTGCTCACATTATGTCTTGCTTTATGTTAAATGCATATTGATGTATGAGTTTGTATGTTTGCATGCACATGTATGCTTGTATGTCATATATTTATGTATGTATGCATTTATGTATGTATGCATGCCTATATGTATCAATGTGTGTATATTGTATGTATGCCTACTTGTATGTTTAAGATTGTATATGCATGCATGTACATGTATGCTTGTATGTATACATAGGATTGTATGTACATATGTATTATTCTTGTATGTATGTATTTGTGTATGTCTTTAGAGGGAGGGAGGATTTTAAGAGAGAGAGAGAGAGTCTGGAGAGGGGGAGAGGGGGTGGAAGTGATATTTTAAGAGAGAGGGAGTGGGAGAGAAGGCTGGGTGAGAGATCCCATCTAGGTAGCAGTGAGGAGATAGGGGTGGGAGGAGAGAGAACTGAGAGAGTCAAATCAAAATCTTGGGACAGAGAGAAACAGAAGTTATGCAGAAATGGAGGACCCATGTGAAGGAGGTGTGGGACAGCTAGAGCCCAAGAGAGAAGGGAGAGGCCGGAGAGGGACGGGTAGGGTGGATGGACAACAGAGAGGAAAGGAGGAGAGGGGAGACATGCCGGAAGAGAGGACAAAGAGAAAGGAGAGAGCTATGTAGGTAGGGTGCCAAAGGAGAGGACTTGAGAGGAGGGGGCAGAGGGAGAGACTTGAGAGATGGAAAAGGAAGAGCACAAGACGGACAAAGAGTGGAGGAGAGGGACTGGGAGGACCCCAGAGAGGAGAGAAGGTGGAGACAACCCAACAAAGGAGAAAAGAGGGGTGGAGGAAGAGTGGACCTATCCCAGGTGGAGGGATAGAGAGACATGAGCCATCAACCCCAGTAAGAGGAAAAGCAAGAGGGTACTGACTGGACCCAGATAGAAAGAATGGACAGACAGATGAGACAGGAGGACTACGGAGGCTGAGGGGAGGGAGGACCGAGTGAGGATGAGCCGAGACATGTGGCTGGTGGCCCAGTAGACGAGACACTGAGGGTCCACGAGGACACCAGGGGTTGAAGGGTGGAGAGGAAGGTGGACACTAAGCCGAGGTGTTGAGTGGAGAGAAAGGACCAGGTGGCTGAGGTATAGGTTTGTGAGGATGGGGAGGTTGGGGAGTATAAAGGAGAGGAGGAGGTGTGGCTGGAGGGAGAGGAATGGGAGAGGAGAGGAGAGGAGTGGGACCAGGAGAGACCAGGAGGGAGATATCGAAAAATATAAATAAAATCAGGAGAGAGAGACAGACAGAGGGAGTCCGGAGAGGGTGGGTGAGGATGAAATTGACCGGAGTGTAGAAAAGGTAAGGGGATAGAGACAATTAGGAGAGGAAATGGCAGAGGAGGAGGAGAGGTGGAGATGTATAGCCAGTGGAGAAGGAGAAATGAGGGACATCGGCGGTGATTGGATGGTTTAAGGGTTGCAGGAATGGAGCCAGGTTGATGGTAGAGAGCATGGGTTGAGTCAGGGTAAACAGCAAAATTAACATTGTGCATTCAATCAGGATTATTCATTAACTAAACTAGATTTCACATTAGGTCCATTCATCAATTAATCAGGTTCACTTTCATCCATTCATTAGGTAATCTCATCTCCTAAGGTCATTTATTTAAAATCAAATAAACATTATCATCAACCTTTTGATAAATCAAATGGCCATTTAATCAAATCCCAAATCATATTACATCATTTTTTGATTTAAATAAATCAAATATCCAAGTCCTAAAAGTCAAACTAACCTAATCATCATTAATTTAATCTAACCATGATTAAATGCTAATCTCACCCACTTGCATTCTCTAGATTATGCCACTTGCACAAATAAATCCATTTATTGATTTATTTAAATCACCATTTTCACTCAACATAGCATTTATGGGGAATATTCCCTCAAATTTTAAAAACATGACAAGTTGACTTGTCCCTCCAACATGGCATTTATTGCTCATTTTCTTGTCCCCCTCTCTAAATTTATTGCCAAATTTGAATTCAAATTCTCCCTCTCATGGGCACACTTCCCAAATCTTGCACATCCATTGGCCTATCACCACTTGACAAGTGTCCTCTTCTCATTGGGGGATCTTTAGTGCCACATTCACCCATTTGGCCAATCTCTCATCAAGAAAATCTATAAAAGAAGGCCTTAATCCTCATTCATCTATCCACAACTTTGATGCAAGGTTACTCTCTTGATATGAGAACTCATCTTGCTTTTCATCATATTTGCATTTGCATCATCTTAAGCTTTGATCAAGGATTAGGAAAGGGTCACTTGCACATGTGACACCAATCCACTATGGAATAGGTATGCACTATGGTTTTATCTTGATTTTAGTTTGGTTTGTTTTGTTATCATGTTAGAGAGCATTTTGCATTATTTCATAGGGGCATTTTTTATAGAGTTTGCAAAGCACTAACCCATGTTGAAAGTTTAGTTGTTTGCAGATTTTTGCGGATGCCTACATTTGGCGCTAGAAGGAGGGCAACACCTACAATTTTTTTTGTTTTTGTTCAACTCTTTTTATTTCACACATCAAACATAAAAGTAAAGTCTATGTTTTTGTTTATATGATTTCGATCGCTGCAATGGAGAGGAATATAAAGTCTCTTTAATACTGTATTTTCTTTCTCTCAAATCATGGTTGGGTTCATATGTTTTGATTACAATTCTTGATTGGACTAATATTCTACAGATGAATCAGATTTTTTTTCTAAAGTTGGGAACATTATATGCTATTTTTTTAATATGATCCACACTGGTTTTTTTTTTTTTGGGCCCTCTTATTGCTTGTTTCACATCTCTGAATTCTTTATCTTATTCAATTCTTCAAGATTTTAATGGATTCGTCAAAAGTTGATCCATTCAAACTCAAGTTTATGCAAAACTTTTGCTTGTAATTTCATGCATTTGCCTAAATCCAGTGCATCTTCCTGAGTTATTCTTACTATTGCAAATGTTTAGGCTTGAAAGTGTCTTGTGCGCAACATTTCTTGAGGGCATTCTGTCACTAAGTTTATGTGCCTTATCTGTGCTTCCCCATCTTGCATATATATCTTCTGCCCGCACCTTTCCAGCTATAAAATCTGACAAAATTTCTCCAAGTTTGTGAGCTTTAGCAGGTACAAGCTTAGTTAAAGCTTCTACGTGCACATCCACGAAAAGAAAACATACCATAAGATTGTTTAAATGGATGTGAGAAACTTTCATAGATTTCCACAAAGCTGCAGAGGTGTCTCCATTCACAAGAGGCCATAGTGTTTTGCTGCATATATGTCCATTCTTAAAACATTGACCTATGTTTGATCAAAGGTCGTCCTCATCAGAGAGATCGATCTCTTGCAAATCACTGTAGTTTACACACTTTATACTCACTGTCAAGTCTATGTCACAGAGTTTTGAATGCCTTGGTATTTTGTCTTTTATTCGATCTACTTGATGTGGAGGTGGGTGCTTTAAATGAAAGTAGAATAGATTTTGTAAGTCCCATTTAAATCTGCAAAACTCTTGGTAACAACAATAATTGTACGCCTTTGTAAGAGTCGTGGCTGGGTTTGTCTTTATTATCTAGTGGCACTGGGTTTTTTTTTTTTTATATTGTCTTCATAGATGCTGACCATACCATAAAGGCCATAAACATGTACTTATCTTTTGAATATTCATGGTTCTGGATTTTATATCTAATTCTTGCCAAAAAAATGTAGCGTAGATATTAATGATTGAGGTTGTAGGTTCCAATATATGTCTGTGCAAAGTTCCATTCACCTTTATCGAGCAACTGAGATTGCTGTTTTTTTGATTTCTCATTGTTTGAAATCAATTTTCTATTAACTAGCTAATGATGGAGCATCAGCTATTCTACTTGCCTAGGGTGACATAACAAGCAAGGTAATAAATGGTAGTTGTCTCTGTGATTTGGTCAGGGAGTTCTAGAGCCTTTTCAACACTTACATCAAATCTACTCTCATTTGGACGCATTTTTTCCTAGCTGAATCAACAACATCAAAGAAGGAGTAGCTATGTAGTTTAACAACAACTTGGAGAATAAGATTTGATCACCTAAATATGTGTTTGATTATTACAATGGGGTGATACACATTTATAGTGTATTCATAGATAGATTTAATAAGAGTTGACAGCTGCCAGCCATAACCATTCATGCCTTCATTGTGAGAATTTAGTGCTCATAATTTTGTTTGTTGTACATGCTCTCTTTTATGTATGCAGGTACAATAGCAAGAGATCTTTGTTGTATTTACTTGGTCAACAATGATGATCTTGCTCAAAGAGGACGTTGATTAAAGTTGCATTCATATGGGTTCTTTGCATTCATATCTACCAACCTAGTTGTTGCATTTCCATAAAAAATTGTGCGCCCATTAATGGATTGAGTGCTATGAACATTCCTTATACATTTCCATGTTGCTTACTTTAATAAATATTTTTTAGTAATGTATGTGTCTTTAATGAAATGGATTGTTTCATTACATTTTACAATATTTACCATTTATTGACTTTCAAAGCATCCTCATTACAATGGTTATTTTAAAAATGGTGAATGTTTAAGCTTATAATCTATTGAATTTCGAAGTTTAGGTTATGAATTTCAAGATAGCCAAATATTTGAGAATATGATGATACGTTTGAAAGATTTATCCTTTGTAGGTGATTTATTGACTTGATACCTTTAGTGATGTGAATTATGATAAGGGAAGGAAGGGGTCTAGAAAATGTGTTATCTCTTTAATGAAATCAATATAAAAGCATGATTC
>VDFB02178405.1:0-14886 GCA_007258455.2 Sequoia sempervirens
TCTTCTCCTATCTAAAATTCTGCCATGAAATTAGTGAAATCTTGCAAATGTCCTGATGTTGATTCTTCTAAAACACCTTAAAACTTAGAAAATACTCATTTATTTCTCTTAAGACAAAATGTGGGTAACCTTGGATTTTACTGAAATCTAGAGTGTAATGACCTGCCACAGAACCCTAGAGGAAAACACACTAAAACACTTAAAACAAGATTTATTTTTTTGAAGTGCAACATACAAAATATTGTAGATCATACAATAACTTGTATTCTAAACCTAAGTCCTCTAAGGTTCCATGACTACACTACTATAATCCCATTAACCAGACTAACAAGAATTATAAATCATCTCATTAAGCCAATTTTTATCAAACAACATAAAGTGCATTTAATCGATCACATTTAAATGATCTACCGATAAGAATCATCCATATCATATTATACATATAGCAAAATTAATATCGTTACAGTTAACTAACATATGCAAGATACAACATTTTCATTATCCATTACAAGAGAGAGAGTTCAACAATTAATTACAACATTACAAATTGTACAACCATGTTTCCTTGAATACATATGAGGAGAGTGCATCTGAATAATGGCTATGTGCAGGATCATCATGGAAAAAATAGGCCCTTAAGTGGCAAAAAATTCAGAAAAATCAGAGTTAGGAAACTTGACATAAAAATTTGAATAAGTTATCTATATTATTTCAAAAACATGTAAGAATAGAATCTATAGAAAATTGAATGTAGTTTCTAAACTAATAAGTTTATTTTTAAAAAATCTATTTGGTGAAAATTTGAAATTCGATGCACTAGTATAGATTCGGGGAAAAAATAAGTAGGTGTTTGTCGGCCACTAACACACACTAAAATGATAATATTTTTTATAAGATTTTAGATATAAGTAGAGGACTCATGTCTCAATGTGATGCATATTTTTGTTGTAATTTTTTCAAGTAAATAATTAATTATGAATTTTTATTACAAATTTTTAAAATATAAAAACTCATATGTCTAACCACCTTAACTTGGTCAAAAATTTATGAATTTCAATTTTATTTTTAATCCTATAATTATGCAAAACATAGAGATGTGATGCATGTTTTGGATTCATAAAATAATGATACCGTTTAAGAAAGCTAGATGTTTTTCAATCAGCTTATCAATCAAGACTTTAGTTGTAGTTCAAATGAAAATGAATAATAATTATTTATTAAATTCAAAGTAAAGCATAATCTGTAATGGTGGAAGGCTGAGAATGCCTTTAAAACCTTTTCATTTCATCAATTTTATTGTAGAAAAAAGTCATCAGCCACATACCCTACACATGCACCATCATATTGCCACTTTTGGCCCATCATGATCCTGCACATACCCTAATATTACATGATACAACTAATTTATGAGTACAATACAAAGGACATCAAATATAATCCACTTGAGAATTTTGGAACAAGTCGCAGTCCACGACTCTAGGAGTAATTAAGCCACACTACCACAGAGACAATAAAGAAGGGGCAATGGAAAATAAATTGCAATCCACCTGACCATGGTGGGAACCCTAAGGTCCACCCCATGCTAGGAGATAGCAATAAGGTCCCATGACAACAATAATCAACAAGGTGGCAACAAAATAACATAACAAGACTATATAGGACTCAGCATACAAAGTACAACATAACATTACTCAGGTGAAATCACTTCAGGAGGCTCATTAACATCAAAGGGAAATACAAGGCAAAGGAATACTAGGTTTGCAGTAGGGAAGAGTGCAATCATGGTCCCTAGCATGGGTTATCCCTAACTTCCTCGCACTAGGCAGGCCCCATCTATGGTTATCTGGAGCTACCTCACACTAGGCACCGGCCCCATAGGGTAACACATGCGGAACCAACTTCCTGTAATGAGGACAAGGAAGTTGATCTTGCCAACTAGGCCTTTTCAACCCATCCTTAGCCTAAATGAGCACTACAGGAATGGGTGAGGCATCCAATTATCTTAATTAGAGTTAGATTCTACCCAACCCCTTAGTTTATTAATTAGGTTATCACTTGTTTAAGAAACTCCCATATGGGTTATCCTAGTCACCACTTTGTGTGACAGCCCCCATTGAGAGCCACTTCCCCTCGAAAGTGGCAAAGACCCAGATAAAATAGCAGAATTAAAATACATCCCCGTATACACCAGAGTAAGCCACAAGATTACTTAGCTTTGAGCAAGGGTGCACCATCTGGCTCTCAGGCAGCTATAGCCGATAAAGAGTGCATGGAAAGAGACCCACATCTGTACATTGCAAGTATCATCAACCCAAAACAAGGATGTACAGCAGTTCAATGATAACATAATTTCCCAAACTCCTGGACTTTAGCCCTTCCACCTCCACTTGTGGCCCCAAACTGACTGGAACAATATCCCACAGCCATTTCCCATTACCAAAGAATCATACACATTACCCCACACAAATAAAATCATTTCCATAATATAATCATACGGTCATAAAGTTATAATACAACACTCCATGTTTGCAAAATTCTATCATAACCAAAGAGATAATTAGACTGCATTAAGACTTAGTCATTTTATCTAAACATAAATATATCAATCCCCTATCTAAATTCTTTATTTCATTTGGGCTACTAATATCACAGTCACAATATACACAAATATATATAGATATATATATGCATATAGTTATATATATAGATATATATATATATGCATATATATATATATATATATAATTATTCATATATGTATTTACTAAACAGAGTGTTGTTTCCATAGTAGTAGATTAAAATACAACATTATATTAATACTTCATGCATAAATATATATATATGTATATATATATGTATATATATATATAACTAGAATGCAATCTTCTTTATAAAATATTATAAAACAAAAAACTCATCGAACTTCAACCAAATCTGTATTCTTCAAATCCTATGCATCAAAACTAAATAAATATCACATTTTCAAAGAAACGATAGGTAAACATTCAACAAATACAGCTATAGGTTTTATGTCTAATCATTAAATAGAAAGTAATAACTATGAACATTGTTTTGAAAAGCATGTGCTTTCGAAGCAAACTTGCACTAAATAGCATTTCTCATGATGAAACGTAATACAACATAAAGCATAGGTGATCATATTTGAAACAAATCACTTTAGGTAACATGTGTGTGAGATGCAGGGAAGGCTTTGCATTTCTTAGAATTCCATTCCCATAGCCTCAACCCTAATTAAGCCATGATGACATGGCCACAAAAGAGAGACTAAGACGTTAGGCCATCAACCTTGACAGGGCCAATGCCAATTTTATTTGACAATCTCAAGAAAATCTTCCCAGAATAATGGGATATAATGTGCCCAAGGGAATTAGCAAGGAGACTAAAGAAATTCCCAAGGAAAAACAATGGCAGAGGGTAAATTGGTAGACTAGTATGCAAAAATGAAAACTATAGATTATGGGAGAATACTATGGTATAGGAAAATAATAAATGGATAAGCAATACAATGTGCTATAGATTGAAGGAAAATTTCCAAAGACAAGTACTAAAGAAAAAAAAGGATACGCTGAATGAAGAATAAAAGATTATGAAAAATGTTGCAGTTAATTACCCCATTCAAATTACAATTGAATGGGAAAGAAATATTTGAATAAACGAACTAGATAGAGTATCCAAAAGAAATGGAATTCACGACAGCAAGAGGCTACAAAAAATACACAATCCAATTAAATAATTACACAAGAATTGTTTAGTTTCCTACAACATATTCATTCATGCATTTATTTTCAAAATAGAGGAAGAATTGAGACAACCAATGAAACCTAGTATCTCCCACTTTCCAACGTGAAAATTGGTGTTGAGCTCACTACTCCCAACTCGTACCTCCCACAAACCTCAAAAACTCAACAAACACTACAAAAGCCCAATTTCAAAACCCCCAAAAACCAGAAGAAGAGCTTCCAAGAATCAAGAAAAAATTCACAAGAAGAAAACAAGATTAGTTTCTAGATATGATTGAAAAACCCCCTTTGGGCATGTGTAGGATCATCATGGAAAAAATAGGCCCTTAAGTGGCAAAAAATTCAAAAAAATAAAAGTTAGGCAACTTGACGTAAAAACTTGAATAAGTTATCTATATTATTTCAAAAATATGTAAAAATAGAATATGTAGCAAATTGAATGTAGTTTCTAAACTACTAGGTTTATTAAAAAAACCTTTTGGTGAAATTTGAAATTTCAATGCATTAATTGCGCAAATTTTAGGGAAAGCATAGAGGCGTATTAGGTGTGCAATGCATGCACCCTAACCACAATAAAATGATAATATTTTTATAGATTTCAAATATAAGTAGAGGACTCATGTCGTGTGGTGCATATTTTTGCAATTTTTTTCCAAATAAATAATTAATTATGAATTTTTATTAAAATTTAAAAAAATAAAAATCATATGTTTGACCACCTTAACTTGGTAAAAATTCATGAAATTCAATTTTTCTTTTTAATACTATAGTATGCAAAGCATAGAATGTGATGCATGTTTTATATTCAAAAATGTGATATCGTTTAGAAAGCTATAGATGTTTTCAATCAGCCTATCAATTAGAATTTAGTTGTAATTCAAATAGAAAATGAATAATAATTATTTATTAAATTCAAAGTAAAACATAATTTATATAGGTATGTGCAGGATCATCATGGAAAGAATATCATGCTTAAGTGGCAAAAATTCAAAAAAATTGAGCTAGACAACTCTATTAAAAATTTGAATAAGTTATCTATATTATTTCAAAAATATGTAAGAATAGAGATCATAGTAAATTGAATGTAGTTTCTAAACTACTAGGTTTATTTATTTATTTTTAAATCTATTTGGTGAAAACTTGAAATTTCAATGTCTAAAATTTAGGGAAAAAATAAGTAGGTAAATGCGACCACCCTAACCACAATAAAATGATAATATTTTTTTATGAATTTTAGACATAGAGTAGATGACTCATGTTTTAGTTTGATGAATATTTTTCAAGTAAATAATTAATTATGAATTTTTTATTACAACTTTTAAAAGAATATAGAAACTTCACCATTATGTTTGACCACCTTAACTTGCTCAAAACTTCATGAAATTCAATTTTATTTTTAATCCTATAGTATACGAAGTATAGAATGTGACATGTTTTGGATTCAAAAATGTGATACCATTTGAAGCTATAGATGTTTTCAATGAGCCTATCAATCAGGGACTTTATTAAGTAACTCAAATAGAAAATGAATAATAATAATTTATTAAATTCAAAGTAAAGCATAATTTATATTGGTGGAAAGTTGAGAATCTCCTTTAAAAACCCTTTTCATTTCATCAAATTTGGGTAAAAAAAATTGGTCAGCCACATACCCTACAAATACCTATCATATTTCCACTTTTTGGCCCATCATGATCCTACACATACCCTTATATTGGTGGAAAGCTGAGATTCTCCTTTAAAAACCCTTTTCATTTCATCAATTTTGGGTAAAAAATAAGTCATCAACCACATACCCTACACATACCCATCATATCACCACTTTTTGGCCCATCATGATCTTGCACATACCCCTTTCTTTTAGCAAATGAACCCATTCAAAAGCCACTCCACAATGTTCATTACTGCATGCACTTTCTTTAAATTAATTATTTTATTTTATTTTCCATTATTGTTTACTACCACTCTTCAATATGTTTATTAATAAACATATCTTCATTTATTTACACACAATAAATCCACTTTTAAAATATTTAATTTATTAATTTTAATCTTTCATTTTAATTTGGTTTGCACAATACTATAGTTAATATATATTTATTTTAATATTTATTTATTAAAACATAATCTTAATTTATTTTAAACCAAATAAAGGCATTAATAATATTTATTTATCAAAACCACAATCATAATACATTAACACATTTATTTAATTATCAAAAACTCCCTTTAACTTCAATACCCTTTATTTTAATATAATATTCAATCAAAGCACTAATCAATCAAATTAATCAAATAAACAGAATACCAAGCAATACCTGACCTCACAGTGAAGATGGAAAACAAGACCATGACAACACAGATGAACCAAATCACATATGGACAACACTACCAAGGTGTGACAATGGATACTCATCCTCGTCAAGTATGATGGCTCAACAAGGGACCAAATGCTATTTCTATCAATGATTCCCATTGTGGTTTAAGGAATGCTTGAACCTGGAAATTTAGATGGAGTTGGTGCTTGGTACCTACAACCTACAAAAAACCACACAATCAAGAATATACATAGTCATATAGTCAAGCACATAGTGAAAGGAAAGTTGCAGCATCATAGGGCACTCACAAGTGAGTGATGCGACACTATTTCCCTTCACCAAAATACATCAACACACAATAATCAGATGCTAAAAACATGTTAAGAATGTACATCAGATAATCACATGGTTCCCATAGTAAGAATAATCCACACAATCAATTAAATTGATCTACTAAGCATGGCATAAGCATAAACATCAGTGATAAAAGTATCATCAACTATCATCATGACTGTGAATCCAACATCAAGCAAAGTTTCATAATGTCAAAATACAATCAAGTAACTATTAGTAACAAAAAGAAAATTGAGGGGCACTACATCCTCCCCCCATAGAACTAGGCTTACTCCTAGAAGCCTACAAATAGATATGGGTACAACTCTTACATCCTGGATGCATCCTCCCAAGTAGCAAAAGACTCATCATTAGGATCCCATTGGACCCTCACCTGCTCAATGTATCGACCCCTGAGGGTGAGTCTCCTATGTTGTAGTATGCCCATGAGCTCCAAAGCCAGCTGCCCGTCCTCTACCTATAAGTAATTCCAATCAAGAACATGAGAAATATTTGGATAATAAGGCTTGAGAACAAAAATGTGAAACACATCATGAATGTGCGATAGACTGGGTGACAAAGAAATATGGTATGCAATAGGATCAATCCTCTCCACAACTTCAAAAGTCCCAACAAAGGATGGTGCAAGCTTGGAGCCTTTTCCATAATGGATCAAACTCTTTCACAGATACACCCACAAGAATACCCGATCTCCAACTAACAACTGACAGTCAACCCTATGAGCATCTACATATTTATTTTGTTTGTTTTGGGCTACTGCCAAATGCTCCCTAATGAGAATCACCTATTGCTCCATCACCTGAAATATCTTCAAACCAAGAAGGACTCTATCCTCAAGATGATCCCAACTCAACGGGGTTCGACAAGGACAACCATATAGTGCCTGAAAAGGAGACATGCCAATAGAGTTGTGGTATCCATTATTGTATTCAACCTCCACCAAATATAGGTAATCCTCCCAACAATATTTTTGATCCATAACGTACATCTGAAGCATATCCTCAAGGATCTAATTAACCCTCTTGGTCTGTCCATTAGTATCTAGATGATAAGATGAACTAAAGTTCAACTGAGTCCCCAATGCATACTATAAGGATTTCCAAATAGCTGAAGTGAACATTGGATCTCTATTTGAGATAATCCTATGAGGAATCCCATGCAACCTAACTATATCCTCCATGAAAATTTTGGCCACTAATGAAGCATTGTATGAGGATCGAACAGGAGAAAAATGTGCCACCTTAGTCAACCTATCCACAGTGATTATGATGGCATCATGCTGACAAGAAGACAATAGAAAACTGACAATAAAATATAATGAAATTTTTTACCATTTCCACTCCAGGACCAAATGGGGCTACAAAAGACCTACAAGATGCTGGTGTTCTGCCTTAACTCTCTAACACTCCAAACATCTCAACACAAAATCAGCAATATCCCTGTTCATTTCAACCCAAAAGTACAGTTGATGAAGGTCTATGTGCATCTTCTTGACACTTAGATGAGTTGAATAGGGTGATTGATGTGCCTCTTACATGATCAAAGTACAAATAACTCCTGAGGAAGGAACATAAATGTGACCCAAGTCCCACAAACGACCGTTTGACTCAAGGAAATAACCTACAAATCTACCATCCAAAGCTCTACCTGACTTAATCTCAGACCTCACCTCTTGATACCAAATATTTATAGGAAGTGTTGTAAGGATTTGACTCCTCAAGTCCACTCCAAGACTCACTACCGAAAGATCGTGTCTCTGCCGACTAAGAGAATCCACCACCACATTCTCCTTTCCTTGGATAAATTTCACCTCAAAATCATACTCACACAGGAACTCCATCCACTGTCTCTACCTAGCATTCAGATTAAGCTGTGTGAAAATGTACTACAAACTACAGTGATCATTGTGCAACTCAAACTGATGCCCCAACAAAAAATGCCTCCATCTCATCAAAGCATGAAACACAATGGCTAACTCTAGATCGTGCGTAGGATATTTCAACGTGTGATCCTTGAGTTTGCGAGACTCATAGGCAATCACGTGACCATCATGCATCAACACTACTCCTAAAACCTCCAAGGATGCATCTATACACACCAGGAAATATCCAATAGCATCAACAACTACCAAGATAGGTGCACTAGTCAACCTCTCCTTAAGAATCTGAAAAGCTTCCTAAAACTACTCTAACCAAATAAACTTCTTCCCTTTCCTCTGAAGAGAAGTGATGGGGTGGGCTATCCTCAAAAAACCCTATACAAACTATCAGTAATAACCTACCAAACCCATCAAACTATGAATTTCTGCAACATTAATGGGTGCAGGCCAATCAATGATAGCTTGTATCTTTGAAGGATCCATGACAATTCCCTCACCAGAAATAACATGACTCAAATACTTCACCTATGTCTGGAAGAGCTCACATTTTTCCAAATTTGCATACAACTGGTTCTCCCTCAAACACTATAGTACCTTCCACAAATGCTCCTCATGCTCCTCCATGGTCCTCAAATAGATCAAAATGTTATCCAGAAACACAAGGACAAACCTGTCAAGGTAAGTACAAAACACTCCATTGATCAAACTCATGAATACAAATGATGCATTCGTCAACCCGAACGACACAACGGTTAACTCATAGTGCCCATAATGAGTACAAAATGAAGTCTTATGAATGCCTACCTCGAAGATGCACAAATGATGATATCTTGACTTAAGATCAATCTTCGAAAAAACCATAGCTCCCTTGATCTAATCAAAGAGATCATCAATCCTCGACAAGGGATATTTTTTCCTCACCATCACCTTATTCAACTGCTAGCAATGAATGTACAATTGAAGGGACTCATCCTTCTTCTTCACAAAAATCATTGATGCTCCCCAAGGAGAGACACTACGACCAATGGGCCCTTTTAGCAACAACTCCTCAAGCTATAGCCAAAGCTCCTTAAGCTCCTAGATGGTCATCTGATATGGAGCTTGGGAAATAGGCTCTGCTCCAGGGACAAGGTCTATCTTGAAATTGATGTCACACTTAGGTGGTATCCCTAGAATCTTGTTGGGAAAGACATCTGCATAATGTCTAAGGATAGGATAACTGTCAAGGGACACCTCATGGTTGTCCCCTAATTCCAAATCATTAACTGTCATGGAAAACAACTAACAACCCTAATGCATACACATCTTCAACTACATATCAGAGATCATACATAAGGAAATAGGCCTTTGAACACCAACTACCTCTACCACACTACCTAAATCATCTACACACTACACTGACTTATGTTGACAATATATCACTACCCGGTGAGTAGCCAACCAATCCATGCCCAACATTATATCATAAGATCCAAGGGGTATAATACGAAGGTCTATTGTGGTGTAATGGAAACCAATACTCAAACCACAACCATGAACAAGGGACTCAACTGCTACTTTAGCACCAAAGGCCAATTTGACCTGCCACCTATCATCCTACTTCATTACCACTAGTCCACATCATGCTAAGGAAGGAGAAATAAAATAATTTGAAGCACCAAAGTCAAAGAGGATAGAAATAAAATGACCTTGCAACACAATTGTATTCTCGACCACTGTACCCTAATGCTCAAACTAGCAGTTATCAAAAACTCCAAAAATTATGTGTGACCTTCCTGCATCCCCTACTGTCAGCTCTGAAGCTGCCGACCTCTGACTAAATCCAAATGTGCCCTTCTAAGGAGAATTTCTAGCAATATGACCCTGCTGACCACAAGAGAAACACCCTGTACTTCTGTCATAACCTCTACCACCTAGAGGTGCACTAGATTGCTAAAAACTACCTCTGTTGGCTACAATTTGAGTGCTCTATGCTGGTTGTTCTAAATGATCATGCTAAGCTCATTGTCAATTTTGATTCTTCTTAGACTAAAATCTACCACCATGCTAAGACTGAGAGTTCTTATGTTTGGACTGAGAATACTATTGCTACTCCTAACTACCCTTAGCGGGTGCATGGTGGCTCCTAGAGGGACCTACTGCCTGAGTCTGGCCACCTCAAGAACTAAAACCTATTGGAGGTGCACTACCAATTTGTACACCTATATGACCACCTAGTGCCATGGCCAAATTATTTTATACTATTTGAGCCTTCTTTATACCCACCTCCATAGTTTTTAGCTTAAATACATAAACACCCCCACTGATACAGGCATTCAAGGCCTTGATAAAATGCTACACCAACATATTATCATCATCACCTATGATTTTATATTGCTTAAGCTCATAAAATATATGCTCATACTACTCAACTAACATGGCAATATTCCTTAGTTCATGGAACTTATCTGCACAATGCTACCTCCAATGATCAGATAAGAAACGAGCATTGAATCTCTCAAGAAACATCTCCCATGAGACTAATCCTATATCCAAATGTAGCTTCTACTCCTCCAAATTCCACCAAGTAGAAGCAAAACCTCTAAGGTACATGATAACTCACCTCACCTTGGTATTACTAAGATACAGATGCATAGAAAAACACCTATTTAGATCAATAAACCATGTCTCTACCTCAAAACCACTACCAGTCCCATTAAAAGTAAGAGGTTGTGCTCTCAAAATATCTCTCATATGACCTTCTAAAATAGCCTCTTGCTTTACTGTAACCTCTCTCCTCCTAGGATACCTCTCTCTCTCAGTAACCACTAGTTGATCACCCTCTTGTCTAGGACCTAGGCAGGAAAGAACCTCCTCAAGCAAATGATGCAATTGTGCACCCTCCAACTCCATCTGACATGGATTCTAACCTCCACCTCCTTGATTATTCTATTAACCATATTGTTTCTCATGTTCAGAATCATGGGAACTCTGAGGAGGGGTGTTCTAACAGTTAGCCCCATGGGCACCACCATGACCTCTACCACATCCTAACCTCGACCTCGACCTCTAGGAGTTTTCCTAGATAGAAACCACCAATGACAAGTTGCAGGATGTTAGGTGAGGATAAAAAAAGGGAACATAACCTTTAGAATCTATGCAAGAAAGACAAAATAATGGGATCTAGTATATAACTACAGTACCCAATGTTAGAACTCTAGCTCTAATGCCATCTGTAATGCCCTGCCACAGAACCATAGAGGACAACACCCTACAAAACTTAAAACGGGACAATTTTTTTTTTTGAAGTGCAACATACAAAAGATTGCAGATCATAAAATAACTTGTATTCTAGACCTAAGTCCTCTAAGGTTCCATGACTACACTACTATAATCCCTTTAACCAAACTAACAAGAATTATAAATCATCTCATTAAACCAAATTCTATCTAATAGCATAAAGTGCATTTAATCCATTACATTTAAATGATATACCAATAAGAATCATCCACATCATATTATCAATATAGCAACATTCATGATCATTACAATTAACTAACATATGCAAGATACAAAATTTGCATTATCCATTACAAGAGAGAGTTCAACAATTAATTACAACATTACAAATTATACAACAATGTTTCCTCGAATACATATGAGGAGAGTACATTCGAATAACATTACATGATACAATTGATTTATAGTACAATACAAGGACATGAAATATAATCCACTTGAGTTGGAACAAGTGCAAAAGTCCACATCTCCAGGAGTAGTCACCACACACATGAACAAAAAATAAGGGAACCCAATGGAGAAATAAGCACAATCCACCTGACCATGTGGAACCCTAAGGTCCACCCCCATGCTAGGAGATAGCAATAAGGTCCCACAACAACAATAAACAACAAGGTGACAAACAACTAACATAACAAGACGAAATAGGACTCCAACATACAAAGTACAACATAACATTACATAACAGTGACACCGCTTCCAGAGGCACACAAACATCAAAGGGAAATACAAGACGAGGGAATACTATGTTTTAGTAGGGAAGAGTGTCATCACATGGCCCTGGCATGGGTTATCATGGCTGCCTCATACCAGGCACTGGCCCCCATCTATGGTTATCTTGGCTACCTCACACTAGGCACCGACCCCATAGGGTAACACATGCGGAACCAACTTCCTTTCATGAGGACAAGGAAGTTGATCTTTCCAACCAGGCCTTCTCAACCCATCCTTGGCCTAAACGACCACTACAGGAATTGGTGAGGCATCAAATTATCTTAATTAGAGTTAGATTCTACCCAACCCCCTAGTTTATTAATTAGGTTATCACTTAGTTAATAAACTCCCACATGGGTTATCCTACTCACCACTTTGTGCGCCAGCCCCCACTGAAAGCCACTCCCCCTACTAGTTGGTAGAAGACCCAATAAAACCAATAGGGTAAAGCCATCATGCACATAAAACAGAAACCACAAAAGTACTTAACCTGAGCAAGGAATGAATCATCTATCTCTCAAACACAACAGTAATACAAATAAATAGTGCATGGAAAAAGACCCACATCAACACATTGCAAGTATCACATCAACCAAAACAAGGGTCAACACAACAATTAAACCAATAATATAATTCCCAAGCCTCTAGAAGACTTCCAATATCCACCTCACACAATGACTTAAACATTGAATAATAGCCCACAACCATTCCCATTTCAAGAATCATACACATTACCTCACAAAAATAACTAATTCCCATAATATAATCATGGAATACATAAAGGATTTACAATACAACCACTTCATGTTTACTAAGAATTCATCATAACCAAAAGATAATTAATTTTCCATGTAAACTAATTCTTCATTTATCCAAACACAAATATATAAATCTGCCCTATCTAAATTCTTCTTTATTTCATTGGGCTACTAATAATAAGGGTCACAAGATATATAAATATATCTATATAGATATATATGCATATATATACATACATACATACATATATATACATACATACATACATACATACATACATACATACATACATATATACATACATACATACATACATACATACATACATACATATATATATATATATTCATATATGTATTTACTATATAGATGTTATTTCCACAATAGTAGATTAAAATATAGCATTATATTTATACTTCATGGATAAATATATATACATACATATATAAATATGTATATATATATAAACATAATGCAATCTTCTTTATAAAAGATGATAATACAACAACCATATTTTGACTTGTATAGCATACATATACATATTTGTGTGTGTGTATAATTTGAAAGCCAACATATTAATTTTATATTGAAATCATATACTCACGAATGCTCAGCTAAACTCATGTGCAAGGATTGATAAATAGTTGAGTTCTATTATTAATGAAAACTCATCGAACTTCAACCAAATTTGTATTCTTCAAATCATATGCATCAAAACTAAATAAATATCATATTTTCAAAGAACCGATAAGTAAACATTCAAAAAATACAACTATAGGCTTTATGCGTAATCATTAAATAGCAAGTAATAACTACAAACACTTTTTTTAAAAGAATATGCTTTCAAAGGAAACTCGCACTAAATAGCATTGATCATGATGAAACATAATACAAAATAAAGCATAGGCGATGATATTTGAAACAAAGCACTTCAGGTAACATGTGTGTGAGATGAAGGGAAGGCTTTTCATTTTGCAACATTCCATTCCCATAGCCTCAAACCCAATTAAGCCATGTCGGCAGGGCTGCAAAAGAGAGACTAAGACGTTCAGCCATCAACCTTGACAAGGCCAACGCAAAGTTTATTTGGAAATCTCAAGAAAATTTTCCCAAAACAATGGGATACAGTGCACCCAAGGGAATTATCAAGGAGACTAAAGAAATTCCCAAGGAAAAACAATAGCAGAGGGTAAATTGGTAGACCAGTATGTGAAAATGAAAACTACAGATTATGGGTAGAATAC
Organism: Sequoia sempervirens; assembly: GCA_007258455.2. NCBI lineage: Eukaryota > Viridiplantae > Streptophyta > Pinopsida > Cupressales > Cupressaceae > Sequoia > Sequoia sempervirens. The sequence continues at coordinate 14,309 of VDFB02178405.1, forward strand.
TATGGCAAGCGAAAATAATAATAGGATAAGCAATACGATGTGCTACAAATTGAAGGAAATTTTCAAAAGACAAGTAATAAAGAAAAACAGAGGATACACCGAATGAAGAATAAAATATTACAACAAATGTTGCAGTCGAATTACCCCATTCAAATTATAATCAAATGGGAAATCAAGATGTTATATATAAAACAAAGCCATTGTAAATAATTTCAACTAAGAAAGACAAAGTGAACAAAGTGTTTCAGTCAGACCAGTTGTGGCAAATTATTTCTCTTTAATTTATTAATTTTAATCTTTCATTTTAATTTGGTTTGCACAATACTATAGTTAATATATATTTATTTTAATATTTCTATATTAAGATGTAATCTTAATTTATCTAAACCAAAAAAGGCATTAATAATATTTATTTATCAAAACCACAATCATATTACATTGAAGCATTTATTAAATTATCAAAAATTTCCTTTAACTTCGATAACCTTTATTTTAATATAATAATCAATCAAAGCACTAATCAACCAAATTAATCAAGTAAATACAATACCAAGCAATACTTGACCTCACAACAAACA
>VDFB02178406.1:0-10142 GCA_007258455.2 Sequoia sempervirens
CTTTAAAATTGGTATGTTTGCAATGCATAGTAATTTAGACTATTACAGAAGAAGAATTGTTATCAAAGAACAATATTTTTTAAAGATTTTAGGGTAGATGTCATAGTTATAAGTGAATGGATATATACCTGCTAAGTAACTCTATCAGTTACTCAAGTAGGCTAGGCTAGCTAGAAATTTAATCATTAAGCTTATAAATATATTTGAATCTTCCAAATCTCTCACCCAATCATTAAATGCATGCACAAATTATTATTTTTAAACACTAAAAAATGAGGCGGAAGAAAGCAAGGGTGGAGATTCGTTATAGGTGAACGAGAAGGCGGTGACAGGGGAATGTACAACAAAGATACTACAAACATTACAGATTTGGTGGTATTCATTCACTTGAAATTTTATTTCAAAGGAACATTAAAGAGATGTTACCTCATGGAATGCAATGATTACAGGATATGCACACAATGGAGTTATTGAGAATACTCCAAAGACTTTCAAGAAAATGTAATTGATGGTAGGTGTAAAGCCAATTTCCATTATATAATGCCTAGTCCATCAATGGAAACCTTGCAATAGGGCATGAACATCAATCAAAGCCTAGAGAGGAAAGGGGATTTTTATGAATTATTCCTTTCTAGATAGTTTCTCTAATATAGATGAAATATGTGTCCATTTACTACTAGAGCCTTGAGCCTTACCCATCGAATTATAATCAATTTTATATGGCTCCATTGTAAAAAAAATATACATCTCATAGAGGGTTCTAACCCTTTGGTTGTGAGGTTTACCTTTTATGATGTGTACCTACAATCAAATAATAGTGACCATTCTCCACTTTGGAGTTTCTTCCTTCTAATATTCTGGTAATGCTAATATTTACTTTGTTGTTGCACCAACTCATTTTTTCAATTTCTTTCATCCTTATCTCATCCAATTTGTCCAAGTTATAAAATATTCTTTGGTTGTACTTGGTTAAAGATCAGAGCTAATTTTCATGAAGTTTGTTTAGAGCATTTGTAATTCAATCTCAAAAGGTATTATTGGATTTTCCATAAACCAACTCATGAGATAACCCTAAAGTTGATTTCCATTTTAGTATTATATTCTTATAGTGACTCATCAAACTTCCCTTACCCTGAGGTCTTTTCTATGACCATATTTGTTGTTTTCCTAATTTTATATGTGTAACTTCTACTTGACCATTTTTCTATAAGGTAATATGGTGAGATATTTATTATGACTTATATAGCAATAGTAGTATTTGATATTTAGAAGCACCTTGGACATAAATTATGGAACCCAATCTGTAAAATGGACCTTAGGTTTCAAACCTCAATAGTACTCTAGAATATACAAAAAGAAACTGAATGCTTGTTCTTTCCTTTCAACCTTTTAGCACCTATATTTCCACCCACTTGAGGTGATGTAATATATACATACTAAAGATGTATTATTTTCACCATTGGGATGGTGGGCCAATTGTCCCTAATGAAGTCTAGTTCCCATTTCTCAAATGGTTTAAGGACCACTTGAGGATGAAGAATTTCACTACACATCAATGACTTTCCCTCACAGAATTCAAGAAATTTCTTGACATATATTTATATATCATTATGCATAAAAGGCTAACACTTCCCATCCTTAAAGGACCTTATGATATGTCCTCTTATTTTAATAACATCCTTTATTGGGTTCACCATGACAATTTTTTTAAAATACTAAAACATCATCTTATTAAATGTACCCACACAACATAAGATCAAGATCATATTCAAACAAAATGCCACTAAACCATTTTAAAGTTATATTATTTTTTTTTATAATATTTTTTTTCTTTTGTTTATGCAAAAATTCAGGTGGAAACTCCCTTGTAGAAATCACGGTATTTATGTTTATAAAATAGGGTGTTTGAGAAAAAAGGAGTTGTTCATCTAGAATGTTGTCCTTAAAGGTTACTATTCAAAGCATACACATGGATATAAAAGTGTACTTTTAAAATCAAGGCCTCTTAGAATCAAAGCACATGTTAGCTTTTTATTTGAATTTTCAAAATAATTTTTGATATTCCTCAATCAATGTGGATTTACTTATTTCCAAAGGAAGAAAAACATTGTAGCTACTTTCTTAATAGAGAAAAAATTGTGAGATCTTCTATAGTACTTAATATGCCCTAAGAAACTCCATTATATTAGTTTGAGTTTTATAGGCTTAAATTGAGAAATTAATTATATTTTTATGATCTACCCTAATTCCTTTAGCTAAAATATAATATCCTAGAGTAACTCCTTGATCAACCATAATAATAATATTTTTGTGGCTTAAGGAGAGTCGTTTCTCTTCACATCATTTAATAATTTTATCTAAGTTTTGGAGAGCCTCATCAAGAGAATTGCTATCATGGATAATATAATCATCCATGTACAATTCTATGCAATTATTCACCATATCTATATACAAATATCTAGAATATGTCACTAAAATTTAGTTGGATCATTATATATTATCAAAGGTAAAAACATCCATAAGAAAAATTACTCATGGGAAAGTAAAGCATGGTTTATCCGATCCTTTAGAGCTACTTGAATCTAGTTTTCCATTGAGGAAGGAGAGCCATGTTTTTTATATCTAGATTATCAGAACCTAATCGTTAAATGGTAAAGGAAAATATCATGTGTAGTTGCTTTATTCAATTCTCTATATAATTAGTGCAAAATATCTATTTCTCACCCTTTTTCAAAACAAAGAAGTGGTAGTACGCATTTATTGCCTAAAATTTGGTATATGAATCTTGCTTCAAGATATTTTTCAATTTTAGTTTGATTATTAGTCCCTGCCTTCAAGGCGGAGACTAATGTTTTCGCATGACCAAAAACTGTATTACTTGCACATTGGGAACCGGGTCAGCAGTTATACACTGTCTTAAACCAAAGTCTGATTTAATTTTTTTTATTTTTGTTAGTTTCCCCTTTTTCCTGATTGGCCCCCATATATTTTGCCAGTGGTTTTCTGATTTTCAATTAAAAATAGGACAAAAAATTATTCTGGCCAATGAGCAACAAGCAGGGGAAAAATATAAGCCATTTCCTAATGTTGGTTTCAAGCAGATTTTAAAAAAGAAAAATGGGCTACGAGGGTGCCTCGTGGGTAAGTGGCATTCTGCAAATAGTTCACGTGTCTTTTCTCTGCTTCCACATTTTGCATGCATGCTCTCAACTATCACATTTGGCATACATGCCTAACAGAACAGTTATGAAACAGATGGTGGGGATTTTTGCAGTGATTGGTGGTAAGAGAAATCTATGGTGTCATCATGCTTGGCTGTTGTATACCAGGGAGATATCAACGAAGAACTCAAGAAGTTTGATGAATACATTGTTGAATTCAGAGCTAAGCTGTCATAGCTAATTACCTTCAAATGTTGCATCTTGTTTTACTGAATTTCTAACAATGTTCATAGCTACATCATGTTTTGGGATTGTATATGCAGAGAGCATGGATTGTCCTCTTTGGTGTTGCAATTCTTCTCTTACCAATGTATATATATGCATCTCCCATCTTGAAGATCCTTGGACAACCAGATGACATTGCTGAATTAACAGGAACACTTTCAATCTGGTTCATTCAACATTTCTGATTTATTTTCCTCTATCCCGCTCATATATTTCTGCAGTCCCAGTTAGAAAACATGGTCATTGCATGGACCTCTGCAGCCTCTTTGGTGCTCCAGGTTTTTCTGACCTGGCTATTTATTATTAAATTTGAGATGAGACTAATTGGTGTGGTGATTACATTGAATTTGGCATGGTGGATGCCCACAATTGGCCTAATTCTTTATGCCACATGTGGGGGTTGTCCGTTGTCATTGACAGGTCTGTCCAAAGATGCCTTCTCAAAGTTGTGGCCTTTTGTCAAGCTCTCTGCTGCATCTAGCGTCATGCTATGGTTAGTTGTCAATTCTGTTATATAAGATGAGAAATTTATGTGGGTTTCTTGAGTCCAAGTTTAAAAATAATCCAGATGGTGCTAACATGTTTTTGTGAACAGTTTAGAGAATTGGTATTCCAAAATACTGGTCCTCTTGATGGGATATTTTCCTGATTCACTACTTGCAATTGATTCTCTTTTTATCTGGTAAAAATGGGTAAAAAGCATTGTTTCTTTAATGTTTATGTATAAGCATTGTTTTTTAGTGGTGCAAACAATATGTTTTTAAAACGTTCTAAAATTCTTGAGTTAAAGAGACTTTTGTGTTGTTTTGGCATCGTAGTTTACTTATCATTTTTTCAATGCTCAATTATGTTTAGATAGTTTGTATTCAATTCTTGATTTAGATTCTGTGTTTTGAGATTTTTTTAGGTTTAACAGTTCAACCGCAAAGTATGTTTAAATATCTAATATCTAGATATTAGATTTGACATGTCTACTAGAGCAGTCGCAACTACAACATTTGTCAAAATCTCTCTATCCTTCATGTTTTCATGGATGTCAATACCCTGTTCCAAAGCTCCCATTTTTGCACAGGCAGGGAGGATGCTGGCAGCAAAGGTTGTGGAATTTGGCTTTAATCCTGCCAATTCCATTTGCTTGAAAGTTTCTAAAGCCTTTTCAAAAATCCATTTTGTGCATATCCTGCAATCATTGCAGTCCACGGGAGCACATCTCTTTGAAGCATTCTGTCAAACAGTTCACGTTCCTTGTCTGTATTTCCACATTTTGCATACATTTCTACCAGGATAGTCGCAATTACAATATATGAAAAAATTCCTCTTATCTTTTTATGTTTGGATGTATCTCCATACCCTGATAGAAAGCTCCCACTTTGGCACAGGCAAGGATGATGCAGGAAAATGTTGTTGAGTCTGGTTTTACACCTGCAGATTGCATTTGCTTGAAAGCTTCTAAAGCCTTTTCAATAAATCTATTTTGTGCATAACTTGCAATCACTGCAGTCCATGAGATGACATCTCTTTGAGGCGTTCTGTCAAACATTTCATGTGCCTTGTTTATGTTTCCCACATTTTGCAAGTTAGTAGTAATTCAAAAAAATTTGGTTAAATTTTTTTATCAGATTGGATTTTAGCATCTGCAGTATAACGTTCTGCAGTAATAACCCTTATTAGCTTAAGTTCTATATTTTGACAGTATTTTATAGTGTTTGGTTGTAGGTGACAGTATTTTATGGTTATTAGTCTCTACCTTTTAGGTGGAGACTAATGTTTTCGAGCAACTGATTTTTAGCATTAAGGGATCTGGGAACTCCCGCCAGCCAATGATATAATGCTTTATCCTATGGTCCGTGGCATTTTTTTATACAAACGGAATTTCTCGATGGTTTTTGCAATTTTCTGATTGGTTTGATGTTTTTTTCCCGTGGTTTTTTTATTTTGCATTTAGAAATTCTGATTGCAGCGAATCAAAAATGGAGGGAGGGAAATATTTGCATGAGTTTGTAATGTTTTTCTTTTGTGGATGTGTCTTCGTTGTGGGTACCTGTGAGCAAGTGGTGTTGTTGGAAGTAGTTATATGGCTTATTTCTGCAATGAATCTAGCGGACGATTAGGGTTAGGTGGCATTCTTCATGGCCTGGATTACGTGTTTTGTGTCTGCTATCGGCAGCGGACACAAGGCACGTGAACTGTAGTCACACAATTTCTCATTGATGAAACAAGTTCCACTTACCATGCCATCAATGATCCGCAGTGTGAGCTTCTTTTCTGGCTATGAATTCTGCCTTGAAAATAACCATGGCCATATGCAACACCATGGTAGGGGAAAAATCTCAACAATGGAGTTTGCAAGAAACGGTAGAATTCGAAGTGGGCTGCAGTTGACCAAGAAAGAAGACCTTTATATTCAAGGTCAGAGCTTGCTCACAGACCCTGGTAAACACACCCCTCTCTGCCTCGGTCCTACAAACAGCTGCTATTCTGAGAGACATCTCTACTTTATGTGGGTCCCCTTTCCTACAAACAAAACTCTCTACTCTTCCACAGGTGAATCACCAACGTTATATTGTATCTTCCAACTATCTATTTTTTATTATTCAGCAATCTATCACATTCAAATTGAAAAACATACACAGAAACAATGTTGTCAATATAACTATGTTTTAAGCTTTATGCTTCAACTAAATTTGTTATTGATTTTAAGAAGCCTCCTCCACCTTCACTTAAACTTTTGATGAATTCCTCCCTCTTTGAAGGAAATCCTCGCCTTATGTGCAAGCGTGTACCAGTTCACAGTTTTATTTCAGTTTAAAATGAAATCCCAAGGAACATGTTGTTTAAGCTTAAGAACTTTTTCTTTTTTGTCAAGGTGGTCTTAACTTGAAGGCTAAGAACATAAACACATTTGTAAACCTATAAATTTTTGTGGAAAAATTTAAAGCCAATTTATTTTTTATTTAAGCTATATAAAGCCCTAAATTTCATTAGAAGTGATGTTGTAATTTCATTACAAGTATTACAAGTTATGTTAGAACTTTGATTTAGGTAGCAATTCTATGACACGCTGTGGTTGTAGAGGACAACAAAAATCAATATTCCAGGTAATTAGTCTTTGTAGCAAATTTTTCTTTTATTTTCTTTCCTAGATCTACTACGATTAAGTATTTCTGTACAGTTTGCCAAGTACTATTTAGTCTCAATGAAAATTCCTGAGCCCTATTTTTCTTCCTTCCTGAGATTTTGTTCCAGTTTTTCCACCCTTTTGCAGTGTAACAGTCATTGGATTTGTCTCAACAAGTGTTGCAATAGTATAGGTTACCAATAACCCTAATTTTCATGTTTAGGTTTTTTCACCCTTGTCCAATATAGCAATTATCGGATTTGTTTTGGAAGGAGATCAAGAAAGTATAGGCTACTGGTAACCATTTTGTTTACCTTTGATCAATTATTTTAATTTGGGTGGTCTTGGCACATGAAGCAATGTAAAGTATTCAACAACACCGAGGAAGACTCTTTCCAAGGATTACCCACATTCAGAGAGAATTGTTCCAGAAACGGGAAGATCATACAAGTCATCTATAGGAGACCCTGCAAGATCAAAGATAAACTGCATGTCAACCAAGGAGGAACTGGACAAAGTCTTCAATATTACTTTCCATACAAGTAGATTTTCTAGCACTACCTTTTCTCTCTCTTCTAAGTTTTCATAGACAATTGAATCAACTTGTAATTGTGCCTATTTTACTTGTGTGACAGAACTAATCATTGCACATTTTTTCTCTGTTTTGCAGGTTCCTGTGAAGTGCTTAGACCAAGCAGAAGAATGAAAAAATAATTCAAGATGGGTCCATAGACAATTGAATCAACTTGCAATTGTGCTTATTTTTACTTGTGTGACAGAAGCTAGTTATTGCACATCTTTTTTCTATTTAGCAACTTCCTATGAAGCGCTTGGACCAAGGAGAGGAACATGCAAAGAATAAAAGATGGGTACATTACTTTACATGAACTCCATATCCTAGTATGTCTGAATATTCATTTTTCATGCATGGAAGAGCATGTTTGTATACTTTGAATTACAAGCTCATTTTAGATTCTCATACTAACAATACAAAAATTGTTCCTTGATTTGCAACGAGTTTTGATTATGGATCAAAGCACAACCATTAAATGACTAAGAACAATACCAGCAAGTGTTAATCTGACTCCTCCTACAAGTGCTAACCTCTGTTCTCATACAAGTGTTAACCTCTGTTCTATTTAAGAGAGCATATTGTAAATAATAAAATCAAATGATATTAAATGCCTTCCCTAACTCCCTATTTTTAAGCCTCTTAAATAAAGGCAAAAACTTATGAAATCTACCATTTTTGTGTAAGCGAATTTGTATTGCATTGAATTTAAGTTCAGTTTCTACTTTTTACTAGGGCAACTGTGTGTATTATGTACACGCTCAATGAGCAAAAATGTTATGGGGATGTATCTAGGAAGCAGTTAGAAAAAATTATTGTAATGGCTTAAAAATATATCATGTTTTTTGGCATGTTATAGTATGGTTGTGACCTGAAAAAATATACAATATTTATCACATCATAGAAGCAGACTTACATCAAAGACTCTGAGTAGATTCTGTAGAAGGCCCATTTGTTCAATGCAATTGAAATTGTTCCTTCTGTGACAAGTAAAGGAGATTGGGCTCTTCGTTGGATTGAAAGGTAGTTTATGCTTTATATTTCTGTTTTGACTTTTGGTTTCTTTGATATACATTTCATTCTAATTATTAGCCCTTTTCATTTCATAGCTCTGATTGCTTTGCTAAAAGGATTATTGCATTTGCATGTGTAGAGGGCATATTTTTCATTGGTAGGTGTGTCTATTAACTCCTCCCAATGATTATTAATGTTTCATGCTTCCTGGTATGTTTGTGTTTGAAGTGGGATTTTTCTTGTAGCTTTTGTTCAATATTCTAATTGAAGAAAAGGGGACTGGTGCCAGGCCTAACAAGTTTTTCTTAAGCAAGGACACCAGAAAGTTGGCACTTAGCTGGACATTCTGAAATATGCCACAGTTACCCACAACAACACCCATACAGAAAACTTTCTTCAATTGAAGCTTGATCGTAACTTTGGTTTCATTTACTTTTCCCTCCAATGACTTGGTATGATACCAAAGTAGGAAATTTAACTGCCTTGTTTAGACCAGGACCAAGAAGTGCACGAATCTACTTAATAATTGCTTCTGATGCATGAAAAGCGTGTTATTTCTTTGCAAGTTTCTTAACCAGTTTCTTAACCAGTTTCTTGTTATCCTTCATTTTTTTTATTTCCACATTCATGTAGTCCAAACCTATTTTCTCAGCCTGCCATTTTGTTGAAGGTCAAAAATCATATTGCAATCAAACTTGTTTTCAGACACACTGAAGGCTAGCCTTTCAATAATATTGTAGTATCCCATAAGTTGTAGGCAGGTTTTACAAATAACAAAAATCAGTCAAAAAAATAGGACTTTCACATGAATATAGAAAACAAAATGGAATGCTTAGTTCAAAAAATCATTCAGTACTCATGAGTTAATTTGCAGTTATTGCCATCCCTCAAAGTAATTTCTCACAGATCTTGGAGATGCACTTTGTAGCAGTATGTATGCACCCTCACACATGGAATTTCTTAATATCTTTGATAGGCATTCCAAGCAGAGTGCTAATTAAACCAAATGCAATTCCCAAATTTCAATGTAATGGCTGCAAAAGAAGTTTCCCTTTCCTGCTTCAATAATGTAGAGCAAAGTTTGTGTCACGCTTGCTGCTTTGATTTGCTTCATCAGTCTCTCTAATGTTGCATATTCTTTCCATTTATAAGTAAGATCTTCTATCCCCTTATAGTAAAACAATTAACAATATTGTTGACTTCAATCCAACTTAGTCCTGGCTCCTTTTTAAGTCCCCTATCTCATCATATTTCTTACTTTTCTTGCATCATCCAACCTACCAACCGAGGCGCCACACTACTGCATTAGTTTCAACTCCCATTTCATTTATGAAGTGTTCTGCCTCATCCAGATTCCCAGCACGACCAAGAAGATCAAAATACAGGCACAATGATCTGCTTTTGGTTCAATGTCATGATCTCTAATCATTGAATTAAAGTATCAACAACCTTCATCCACTAGACCAACATGGCTGCAAGTAGATTGAACACCAACAAAGGTGATGTGGTTAGGTTTCATTCCTCCTTCTTGCATTTGAGCAAAAAGTTGGAGAGCTTCTTTCCCACGTCCATGCTGAGCATATCCTGAAATCAGCACACTCCATGACACTACATCTCGCTTGAACATTGTACCAAAGAAAGTACCAGCATCATCTATGCTTCCACACTTGCTATACATGTCAATGAGGGCTTTTCCTATACCAACGCGATTCATATCCAATTTCGATACTGTGAACATGGATTTGCTTTCCTTGTTCCTGACCTCCTAAGAAAACTTTCCAGCATGATAATTATGCTACTCTTGCAATCCTTTTTATTTGATGACTGACATATATTTTAGGCCTTTGTGAATGAATATGCTGTGACTGAAAAAGATGTTGGAAAAGGCAATACAGACCTATGCACTCTATGTCCTCTTTTGCCAATTGTCACTATTTTCCCTACAAACAGACCTACTCAAGGCAGGGACTCCAGCTCACACAGAGCGCTTGTT
>VDFB02178409.1:0-20478 GCA_007258455.2 Sequoia sempervirens
TCAGAGTCATGTAGAAGATGAGGGGTTGTAAAACTGCTCACATCTTCTACTTGCAACTTCCATGCACTAGGAGAGCACTTATCTCCATCAGAGCTCCTCATCCTAGCTCAAAACCTGTCTGAGAAGTCAAGTGAACCAAATCAACTTCTTTCCAATTCCACCAATTTTAAACTTGAAGGAAATTGGTCTTTTACTCTATAACTACATAATTGTATGCAGGAGAATTTAGAGTATCCCCAATAATGCCAGATCATCTTCTTCCTAAATCCTTATTAACCCTACAAAATGAAAAGCCTTATGATAATTCAAACATTGCACTCAATAGTAAATCCTTTAGCCTTCAACAAATGATTTCAAATTTTAGTTGTGCTCACTATCCTTATTTATGGGCCAATAGTGCCACTACCAGCCTAGTCCCAATGTACACCTCACACGTGTCACGTGTGAGGTTAGGTATAATCATGGTTCATAATCACGATTCTCGTAAACCAAAAAACCAACTTAAATTTTAATCAATTCATGTAACTTAAGCCTTACGTTTATTTAAATGTCTAATTTGATTAATGTTTGGACTCTAACAACCTCGCTACATGCAAAATGTACCTCAAGCTGACAAGATGTCAATTGTCAAAATCGCCAGTTCCACTCAAACAATATGAAATCATTAAAAATCTTGTTTCATTAGCCATTTAGTCCTACATTGGTAGAAAATTCTATACCATTGATCATTGTAAATCTAACAGTTAAATGGTAATTCCATAGGTTTAAGTTTGCAAGACTAGAACTTTGTGCATTCCATTACAAAATGCAACTACAACCATACATCAAATGTTCATTGAATGGTTGAGTAATTTATGAATTATGATATATATAATAAACATGTGTTTTAAAGTTGTTTTAAACTTTAATGCGCTAGGATTGACATCAAGGCGAAGGGCCAGTAACTTAACGTTGCAAATGACTTAATAAAATGAATAATGATACTGGGAATTGGGGGAGAAGGTCAATGAAAAAATTAGAAATCAATAACATTTTAGTAAACTCTAACAAGAGTGACAACTTTTAGTGTTTATAATGTTTTTTGTCAATTTGATGGCAACTTTTTTTTTTCATTTGTATTGCTTTATGTTTTATTTTAAAATCTGCATGCAATTATTTCATAAATAGATAATACTTAATTTCTTAAAGGAAAAAATATTGATTTGAATAGATTCATAAACACTAAACTCAGAAAATAACTCTTTACTGTAAATTTATAACAAAGATTAACACAACACAACCATTTATTTTATTACAACTAAATTACAATGTCACATTATTACATATCTTTTTAAAGATGAGTAGTCGTAGAGCAAGAAAGCTCCTATTTTGTATAAATAGCATAAGTCACTTTACATAGACACAATTTATTCCAAGTTGTTGCTCATGACAATGGATTACAAATTGATTCCAATTTCTAAGGTTTTTTCAATGACAACATAATACAAATATGACACTAAAAATAAATGCATGATTCCAAAGCTTCTACTGGTGAGAACGTAGTACAAATGTGGCACTACAAATAAATACAAGGAACTCGCTTGGCCAACCATGCTAGGGAAATGACAGTTGTGAAGATACAAAATGTGCTTATCCCCTTTGAGAGCCAAAGTCATGCAGAAGATGAGGGGTAGTAAAATTGCTCCCATCTTCTACCTACAACCACCATGCATCGAGATAACACTTATGTCCATCAAAGCTCCTAATCCTAGTCTAATTCCACCCATTCCAGAGAAGTTGAAGGAAATTGGTCTTTTACTCTATAACTACATAACTAGAGGCAGGAGAATTTAGAGTATCCCCAATAATACCACATCTTCTTCTTGAATCCTTATTAACCAAAAAAAATGAAAACCCTTATTCAATACTATCCACTATCACTAACCCTATTTATGGGCCACCAATGCCACTACCATCCAAATTCACGCAAACCAAAAAACCAACTTAGTCGATTCATACATTTTAAGCCTTACATGTAAAATTAAAATGTTTAATTTGATCGACGTATGGCTACATGCAAACTGTACCTCAATCTAACAAGCTATCAAAATCTCCAAACCCCAATCACCACTACCAATGCCACTCAAACGATATGAAATCATTACAAATCTTTTTTCATTAAAGTCATGATTTGTCCAATCAATCACTTTGGATGTTCAAAAGATTAAGAATTTCAATTAAATGAAATGTAATATGTCGAGGCATTGAAAAGAGAGAAACAAGCCTCGATCTCACCATGTGTCTACATCTAACAGTTCTAGTGTTATTTCAGAGGTTTCAATTTGCAAGTCTACTACTTTAGAAATTTACTTCCAGAGTGCAACTATAGTTGTCCATCAAAAATTCATCAAATGGTCGTGGTTATATTGATTCTCCTTTACATCCTTTGTGTAATATGTTCTTAATTTTTTAAGCCTTGGTCCTATGTTCTTCCTAGGTGGTCCATCTTTTAAAACAAACTTTACACACATGCATATTTTTTCCACTTCAGTTCTTCTATCGCTCATTACAAAAATCCAACCCATCAGGTTCATGACCATGATGATGACCCTTGATCTCACCACGTGTCCACATCTAACGGTTCTAGTGTAATTTTGGAGGTTTCAATTTGCAAATCTAGTGCTTGAGAGTTGTACTTTCAGAATGCAACTACAACCATCCATCAAAAATTCATCAAACGGTCATGGTCCATAATGTCAAATGGTCATTGAAACTTGGAACCTTAGAACCAAAGTGTGAAGTTTCAAAGTTTTTGAAACCTCTGACCCACCAACTACAAAAATGACCAAGAAAGAATTGCAACTAAGGTTAGGAAAAGCACCAAAACCTCAACTTTGGTGAATTAAGATAGGAAAGGTGGAAAGGACGATGCATTTATTAAGTGAAGATCATGGGAAGATTGGAGCAGGTGGACATGACTGGAGGATCGATGGGTAATTATGATCAATACGTGCAGAGTTTGGAAAATTATTACCTCTGGGCCCTCAATTAGAGAAGTTAATAATAGAGTTTAGCATGGAGAAGAAGAAACACAGAAAGTCTAAAAGAGTGGTGGTGGTGGCAGTGTAGCTACAATAGTTTTCAAATGGAGGCCAACTTCACTTTGCATTCGAGGAGGCAATTAAACCCGTTTTATGGTGAAGCTTCTAACCAAAGATTAATGGGTATGTTTTTATTCACTAATGGGAGGTTGGTACAAAGTGTGCAAATGATTTTGGGGAAATCCTTTGGAAATCTAAGGCATAGATACAGGACTAACATGGATGTACACTCCTTGATTATAGCATGGGGTTTGGACTTGGGGGAATCGACAAGCATAGTGAGAGAAGTGATGGAGATGATTGTGCATAGAGATTTCTTGGAAGGATTGAATCAATACTTGAATGGGCAGTTCCAAGTGAAGGTTTTCACATTCGAGAAGGCTTTGAAAATGTGGAATTGGAAGGGACAGAAGGATGCATCCCTTTCATGGGTTGGCCGGAGGATGAGATTAAAAATAAATGCAGGGAAGAAGTAAGGTTAGGTTGGCAAGCATTGAATCTCTTTATAGATTTGATAAAGGTAGAAGCAATTATAGCACAGGCGAAAGTGGAGGCAGAGTGCATGGAAGCACAGGAAAAAGCGAAGCCAAAGTGTATGAAATCAAAAGGACATAATGCAAGGAAGCAGACGATGAAAGGAAAAGAAACAAGGAAAGTTGGTTATGAAATGGGTAGCACTAATTGAATTTGTAGTTTTTGTAGGGTTTTTGCAGAATTAACACAAGACTAGTTCTAAATTTTTGGCTTGTTAGGGGTTGAAACCTATTACGGTTGTATAGTGTGAATAGTAGGTACTAGGAAGGGTAAAAAAATGATTGAAAATCTTGTTGAAATATGTAAGGTAGATACAGATAGTTGTGGAACTGGTTTTAGTTAGGTAGGGTTACTTTTTCTGTTATGAAGCATATTAAGATGCATTTTTGAAAAAACTATTATAGTTGTAGGTGATTTTTGGATGGTTGATGAAAACAATGAGGCAAATGATGTAATCTTTATTTTCATGCAATTCAAAATCCTATTACGAACCAAAAAGAAAATCTAGCAGTTCTAGTGTTATTCCAAAGTTTTCAATTTGCAACTCTACTACTTCAAAGATTTACTTCCAGAATGCAACTACAACCGTCCATCGACAATTCATCAAATGGCCATGGCTATATTGATTTGCATTGACACTTCACCACTGCATTTTTTTTATTAGTTTGATATTATGTTTAATTCGCCAATGTTTTTCACTTAATCATTTGAAAATAGGTTTAGTTTGCCAATGAATTTCATTTTTTAGTTTAAAAAGAGTTTTAATCACCAATAAGATTATTTTTTCTAGTTTGAAAATAGGTTTAATTCACCAGTCGAAATATTTAATTGGTTTGAAAATATATTTTAATCACCAATGGAAAAAAAATTGTGGTTTTAAAAAAAAATCATTTCGCTAGGATTTTCCACAGATTTCTAGCGATTAGAAAAGATTCCCCAAAGGGATTTTTTTTCACAAAAATAGTCTCCCTCAAGTGCTCGGAGTCCCTTGGGATTCTATGCCCACGGGGGTTTTCTTAAGATTGTGGAGGGAGACGAGAGGGAGATGGATTGGAGGATGAGAGGAGAAAAAGGTAAAGACCAAGAGGGAGATGGGTGAGGAATAAAGACGAAAGGGGGGAGAGGTCGTAGAGGGTGGGATTGAGGAATAAAGGTTGGTGTGAAGTTAGGGATTAGAGGGGTTAAGGAGTTATAAGGTTGAGGATTAAGGTAGAAGGTAATGGATTAAAGGGTGATAAGTAGAAGGTTAAAGGTTCGGGTTTAATATTCGGGTTGAAATCGAGATTCAAATTCGGGGATTCCGGTCATCTCAAAATGTCAGGGTCGAAATGCGAAAATGCGGGATTAACCGTTCGTTAAAGGACAAAGTATCAGATAAAGTCCGTTAAAATTATCTCGATGAAAAATCTCGATTAAAGTTCGAGTTCGAGGTCAGATAAAGGAAAATAAATCCGTCGAGAATCGGCGAATCAGAATAAAGAAATGTCAAAAAGGCTCTCACGAAAAACAAAAGATCAAAATCAAAAAACTAAAGAAATCGAAGCAAAAATCAAAAAAATCAGAAAATCCGGAAATCAATAAAAATAAAATCAGAAACTCAATCGGATCAAGATCAGGATCCGGATCAAAATCGATCAAAATCAAAATCAGGATCAGGATTCAGGATCCGTCAGGATCCGGCAAAATCGAAAATCAGAATCAAAATCTTTTCGCGTCGATCGTTTCCATTCCGGCAAATCAAAAACCGTCAAGTTCCGAGATCCGGGCAGATCAGGGCAATCGATCAGGCAGGAATCGTTTGCGATCAAGATCAGGCGATCAAATCAAATCAAAATCAATCCGTCGACAATCAGTCGGATCAGGTCAGGGATCAGGATCAGATCACGTCGACAAATCACGATCCGTCCGCGTCGACTCCGTCATTTTCATCCGACCAGATCTTTTCAATCAAAATCGAAAATCAATCCGCGCGATCATTTTCAAAATCAGGATCAAAATCAAAATCATCATCCAGGATCGGATCAGTCAGGATCCGCCACGTCAAAATTCTTTTTCAAAATCAATCGAGAAATCAAACATTTCGAATCGGGATCGAATCCGTTCGTCAGTGATCACGGCGGAGATCAGATCAGACGATCGTTTTGCGTTTTGCGATCTTGCAGGAAGTCGATCAGGAAGATCGATCAAAATCAAAATCAGGCGAGATCAATCAAGTCGCGCGTCAGATCTTATCGATCAATCGTCAGACCATCGAGTCAGATTTCAGATCGATCATCGGTCAATCCGTTTCAAGATCGTCGATCGGATCAGGCAGGATCAGGTCAATCTGCAAATCCGAAAGAGTTCGTCGTCGATTATCAATCCGAAATCGAAAGGTCGACAAAGAAAGAAAAACAACAATAGAATAAAAGTCTCGTCCAGATCAAAATAAATCTCAAAAAGGAAAAGTCGGAAAAAACAAAATCTAAAAGGTCGGTAAATAAATAAATCCATCAGGTGGAAAATCATTTCGAAATTTCGAAAAGTCGTCGAGATCGTCGCCGAAAAGTCGAAGAAAGGAAAAACAAAAGTCAGGCAGAGAGGGAGGGGTGTAATCGTTCAAAACAAAAGGTGGAATGGATAGATTAGGGAAGACAAGAGAGAGAGGTGGGAGGATAGGCGAAGGGAGAGACAGAAGGAAGCGGGTGAAAGGAGGGATAAAGGGACAAAGGGCAAGAGGGTTATCCGCCATAAACCGCAAACCGGCAAAGGATGGAAGACAAAATTAGGGTCGGGAAGAGACAGAGGGTTAGAGAATAGGTATGTATTGAGTAAGGAAAGAAGCTGAAGTGGCTCATCCACGATCCTCGGTGTTATCAAATGGTGAACAAAGAGAAAGTGGTTGATTCCGGTAATTTGGTGAGCACAAAATTTTTCACTCTCCAAATGACACATCACATTGGTGCATGCCAAATGAGCTACTTTGAACAAGTGAATGCACAAGATTTGCCAAATTTCCTCATATTTGTGTCTATGCTCACTATCATGTTTTCACATCTTTCAATGCAAGTTTATAAAAAAACCGTGATGGTGTTGACCTCTCTCTTAGCTATCTAAATATATAGTTTCTTTTTTTTTTTGATTCAGTTAAGGTTTTGATCCATAACTTCTCTTGTAAATGCCTCTATTTTTGGTCAAAAACCAACATTTGCTCTAGTTTTTCACATCTTTCAATGCAAGTTTATAAAAAGACCATGATGGTGTTGACCTCTCTCTTAGCTATCTAAATATATAATTTCTATTTTGTTTTGATTTGGTTAAGGTTTTGATCCATAACTTCTCTTGTAAATGCCTCTATTTTTTGTCAAAAACCAACATTTGCTCTAGTTTTAGGATAGATTCTTACTCGTTCATCAAAATGTGAAACAAATTACATTTTTTTAAAGTAGACTCCATTCTACACATGATAAAAAAAAAATTCAATTTTTGATTAGTTTTCAAAAAAATTAGGGGGTAGCATACTCAAATTTTAGCTTTTCAAGATGTGTCCACTTTGAAAATTCATAAAATATTATATTCATTTTTAATTTTTTTTTGAAAGAACAAGGATAAACTACATGGTGTTAACTAATTTCTCACTGGTCGGATTATTGAAATTCTAAAAAAAAGTTAAACAAAAAGTGGGGGACCTCAGATGCTATGCTATTTTTTTGATAAAAATAGGTCTTGTTTTTTCCCCCCTTTTGAGACCATTAAAATCTTCATTAATTTCAGAAAGAATTAGTAGCTTAGAAACTAGACTCAAAGCACTTCAACTCTTGTTCGTGCTGCATCTTGAAATTTTGAGCGTAATCTTGAACATTTTCTCGTGCAAATCAAATTTTGCCAATTTTAGAAAAAAGTGGCATCTTAAGAGCCTTTTTTATGTAACAGATCCATGCACTTACCCGTGGCAGTATTTTAGTGGTGATTGTGGCAAAGAAACAATGGTGATTACTACACAACACAAGCATTCTCCAAAAGGGTTGTAATATTTTTTTATTTTATTTTATTTTATTTTTTATGAGAGGCCGCTCGAGTTGAAATGACAAATGAGCTTAGCCTCTTATTTTTTTATTTTATGCTTAGAATAATGTGAGCACATTATAATGCACTTGTGTTATGTCTATTAGGGGACCAAAAAGTGGTGATCACACAACTTTCTGCACTTAACCTCTCATCTTACAATGGTATAGGATGCTCATACATAATGATGACATTCAATTATCTTGTAACCTCTTATACACATTACAAAATATTGAAATATGGTCAAGAATGCCACCTCAAAGTGGGATGCAATCTTTCCCATGTGAGAAAAATTAAAAAATGAATACAAATAATTAATAAATATGGAACATTGAGATGCATGGTTGAGACACATTTCCCTTGACAATATTTTGATTAATTATATACTTGATATTCTTATATCATCATCATATTTCTTTAGATTCATCCTTAATTTTTGACTTACCTATATTAGGGGCAATCTTATGCATTTATGCTTATGATTAATTTATGATATTACATGTTATTTCCTATTTACTTTGTTCCCACCTTAATGGAATGCCTTAATTTGTAATAACCATTGACAAGTTGTACACTCTCATGATAGGCTCGGCTCATGACTTGATCTATATTCATCTCTAGCTACCCCTATTTACACTAACTCCCATTTATTTATCATTATTACACTCTCATTTTTACTTAATTCTATATATTCATTCCTACCTAAAAATGATCATTTTAGCCATAAGATTCATTTCCTAGTGTTTCAAGATTCATGTAGAGGCACATAAGAACAAGAATGAACCAAAAATTCAAAATATCAAATATAACTTATGTCTCCTACCTCTTTCTACTAGACATTATAAAACCAACTATGCAAATTTTTATACTGCATGTTGCTATGTCATAGTTTTTAAAGACATTCAAAATGCCCTTAATTTCATGAAGGTGAATGCAATGATGTAATAATAATTAGATCAAATATTGATTTCTAAAGGGAAAAAGAATCACATGTATATATAGGTCATCTAAATATTGGTGAATGTTTTCTTTGATATTTCTCATCACCATTAATCTAACCCACTAAAGGCATTTGAATAAGAGAATTGCTTCGCCTAGTGACTTGATGAACTCCTAAATAATTTCCCAAGAAGGAAAACACAAATTCTTTTTTACTATGCACATTCTAATATATCATTCTTGTGCAATAACAATTAAATCTACACAATAGATTTGATTCATGTTTGTAGGAATGAAATTCACAACACTAGGGTTGAACTACAAAGATTTCTAAGCTATTGTGGATTATGATACAATCATTAAACTTAAGCCATTTATTTTCTAGAGGTGGCAACCTAGTTTTAAATATTATCACCATTGTTCTTTCATAATCAATTTTTAAGTTAGCATAAACATTTATTCCTTTTATTTAATTTTCATGCATTAATTATAAGTATCTATCTTATCTCTAATTAATTTGTTAATCATAATTTATTTGATTATCCTATGGATTATTTATGTAAAGCATTTTCATAGCTAGGGAGAGAGGCCACTAGTTAGGTGGGGCCCTATTGTTGGTATAGTACTTGTGGTTATGGGATTTTGTCTTGCAACATATATATATTATCTATTATTAATAATTATTTCACATGTAAATCAACAAATGGCAAAATGTTAGTCAAGATGGATACTTTCATGAACACGATAACTTATGAGTGACACATCAAAAAATCATAAATGCATTCACTATCAAGTGTAATATTTTTATTTATTTTATTTTTTGTTTTATATAAAATAGATCATAACTATCTAATAAGGTGTTCATGACATGAATAAATATTGCTTGTATGTGGACAAATAATGTTCTTATATGTACAAATAGAGGAGCTGAATATACGTTGTATTTTAAATAAGAATAAAGTGTTTTTATAACAATAAATAGTATTTTGTGTTCAACTATTTGGTTATTTATGTTGGACGTAAAAGTTAAAATAACAAGATTTATAATTACTATCTAAAATGTATTCAGATTATTTAGTTTATATAAAAATATGATGTTATTGTAACAACAAATGATATCTTTCTAAAATGTATTCAGATTATTTAGTTTATATAAAAATATGATGTTATTGTAACAACAAATGATATCTTTTTGTTTAATTACTAGAAATAATATGATCAAATTTTGATTAAATCCTTAAAAATTCATGATAAAGACATTTCACAATAAACATGTTGATATGACAAGTTGCATGTCAAACAAACCTTCAAACCTTAATCATGGATAGACTCCATAACACATTTCTTAAAACAGAAATTATTGTGAAGTCACTTTATTCAGGCTACTAATTGTCAGAATTGACTGAGAATAGCCCATCCAAACTCATTAAAGATGGCTCTACAACTTGTGGTCATTTTGTATCAGAGTCCAATGTACTCTCAAATACGTCCTCTCCACATGCATGATGGAGACAAAATATAACTTTCTGAGAGTGCCGTCTTGCCTGGTAAATAGGCAAGCGCGTCGATAAAAACTGGATTGTTCTTCATTGCCTTTTAATGTCGAAGTGCACTCATTTGAAAACAGAGGTCAAAATGTAGGGAGTTTGCGCGAGGGTAAGTAGCACAATTAGCTGCTTGGAAGTGAGCTTTCAGATTCGTATCAGAGGAATGAAAAATATTCATGTGAGAAGCTTGGATTTTATGAATAAAGTATCTGCCATGCGAAGAAACTTCCCACAGTAAAATCTTTATTAGCAACGGGGCTTTGTATAGAACACATGCAATGACTATGAGGAGTTTTTCCATGAGTTTAAGGGATATGCCATCGTGGGTGCATCTGCCCTCCTGTTTCGTTTTTCTTCATATTACTTATTTCATAGTGTTGGGATTTATGGGCGCTTTTGCTCTGTGGATGTGTCCTGAGAAAAATTCTGAGCATATGAGCTTCATAGATGCTCTGTATTGCTCTGTCTCTGCCGTGACTGTGACAGGTCTGCTTAGCATAAGAATACAAGGGATGCATAAGTTTCAGCAGCTTGTACTTTTGTTGCTGACAGTACTTGGTAGTCAGGTTGTTACTTCTCTGTTTCCTCTGTTTGCAAGAAGATTGGCTTACAGAAGGATGCTTACAACTCAGGCTAAGGCCATTCTGTCCAAGGTGCAAGATAAATTAATTTCAGGTGAATCAGAGGCTAAAGAAGATGCTGAGGATGAGAAATTAATTTTAAATGAATCAGGAGCAAGAGAGGCTGATGCTAATCACAGTAATATTGAAGTTAAAGTAGAAGTTAAGGGGGTCAGTGCTCGTGTTGGCAAGAATGAATTGGGCCGGATGATGAAGCATCGGCTGAGTTATGTAATGGGGAAATCTTCAGAAATGTTGAAAATTGTTTGGAAGAGATGCATCTGGCGTGTAGATTTCATGAGTGCTTTGTCAAAGAGGATTTTGCAGTGCTGTAAGACTGAAGATCTATCTAACGAAATTGAGATTTCTATGTGGAAGTCTATGTATGTGGAGTACAAGGCCTTGACTTTTCTATACAGAATTGTGGTGGCATACTTCTTCCTGGTGCAGTTGGGTGCAATTGTGCTTATTCAGATATATCTGTTTGCCTCTCCCACAGCTAGCAAAATATTAGAAACAAATGGTGTGAACAAAACATTATTCTCTGTTTATAACGCTGTAACTTCGTTTGGAAACTCTGGATTCACTCTTCTAGACAGCAGCATGATTCCCTTCAGGAACCATGCTTTCATTCTACTTGTTCTGAGCTTTATAGTACTTCTTGGGAATACCATGTTTGGTCCATGTATATGGGTAATCATCTATTTGCTGCAGAGATTTGGTAAGGGTAGCAGAAAGGAGGTCTATACATATCTTCTCACAAATCCTCGCAATTGCTATACTCATTTGTTTCCCAAGAACCAGACGTTGTGGCTCATTATCACCGTCATGGCAATTAATACTGTTCAGACCTTGCTCTTCTGTGTTCTGGAGTGGAATTCAAGGTCTGTCAATGGTCTGAATTCTGCAGAGAAGATTGTAGACGCGGTGTACCAGTCTGCAGCCACACGCAACGCTGGATCCAACGTTGTCAATCTTGTAGACCTTTCTCCCCCTATGCTGGTGTTGATGGTGGGCATGATGTAAGTTACATAACTTAAATTTTCATTCATGTGCTCTTTCATAATCAATAATTTTGACCATGTTTGATAACCAGGGAAATGAGTATAATTTATATATTCATGTGGATTACCGAATGAACTGATGAGATGCACTTTGAGAATCAGAAATATTGAAAAAAGCAAGTAGATATAAATTATGCTATTGCAGGGGATGATAAATGACAGAGCCAAGAAAAATAAAGCCTTTCAAGCCTGGCTGTCAATAAGGGTTTGGTATATAGAAGGGTTGTTAAATTAGTTGGCCCTAGAAAATGACAGGTACTCCTGGTTTTGATTGACTTCCACTTTTCAAGCCCTGTCTATTACAGTTTTATCTCACCAGGGTGGAAATCTGGCTATTTAAGATTTACCAGTTCAACTTGCTCATAACAAAAAAAATCAAATTAGGTGATAGAACCTTATTGAAGGTATCAGACTTCTTCTAGGGGTATCCCTTCTGTGATGAATAGTTTCTATGACAGACAAAGCCCAATATTCCTTTTAATCTTATATACCATAAATTCACAATCATTTTCTATAATTACACTGGCAGTCCTTTCAATATAGTTGACTTGAGTGGCAGACATTTGTCTTTCACATAAACTTAATCAGAAACAGGGTACACTGCACCAGAGCACTCTCTTGAAAACTATTTTCACAATTAATTAATTATACATGAGTCACACCCATATCTTACAGGTAATTGTTAGATTAATCATCATATTTCGAGAGTCCATAGATCTTAATTTTAAGATCCATTGACACCTGCAAGTTTTAGTGTAATAGCAAACATTTATCTTTCAAATAAACTGATAATCAGAAACAGGGTACACTGAACTACAGCACCATCTCCAAAACTATTTTCACAATTTCAACAATAATGCAAATCTTTGTATATTAGTGATCATGAGTCAACCTTTATGGACCCATAAATGAGAATAAAGAGGTCACCTATGTCTTGCTTATGCAATCTCTTTGAAATTAACATTAGGCCTACTCAAGTTTAGAGTAAAATTTTGACACCTTGTATCCCTGGCAGGTATATTTCCGTTTACCCAGTTTATCTAACACGCCAGAAGACGCGAGCTCCTAAGAAGGTAGCGGTCGAAGCATCAGAAGAGACCTATACTGAACATTATGACAGCCAAATTTCTGTTCAGGCGCGGAAACTTCTGGCTCGAGATTCAGTCCATATCTTTATCATCATCTTCCTCACATGCATAATGGAGAGCCAAAACATCAGGCAGGACCCTCTCAATTATTCAGTATTTAACATCATCTTCGAGGTCATCAGGTAAGCTAATTAATCCAGTTGGATAAAAAATTCATAAAACTCCCCTGAATTTTTTTAACATGGCTAATAATATTATCAATACAACATTTGTTGCTTCTTCTTTTCAGTGGATTTTGTAATGTGGGATTGTCAGTGGGCTACAGCTGCGCCTTAAAAACTGGGAACAATTCTTCTTCATGTCAAGACGTTCCATACAGTTTTTCTGGAAAATGGAACAGAGGAGGAAAAATCCTGCTTGTATTGACCATGTTTCTGGGCAGACACAGAGGCCTTCCTGACGGCCTTGACTCTGCTCTGTTGCTTCCTCGAAGGGTAACCCAAGAACAAGAGCTACATTCTATGCCCCAAGTGAGATTGAATTCATCTACTTCGTGGCCGAGGAGGTCTAGAGATCGATCTCGGCGCAATTCATTTACAGATGAGAAGGCAGCTGAACAGGGACTCCAGCCACCTGCACACCCCCCACCTGATCAAGACCAATGTTCTGGATAACTATTTAAAGCTCCACTAAAATCACCTCAAATTGGTATGTACTGTGAAGTTTCAAATTGAGGTAATAATTGTTCGTAAGTCTTGAAGGCACAAAAATTCTACGTGAAGAGTCTGGTGTGACCAGGTGGGAATTTGTTTGTTTATGGATGATTATTATTTTATTAACAATGAAGGTATAAAATTATTATTATTGTTATAAATATTTTTAAGTAGAAATATTTAGAGAGATTTTTTTGGTATTTGATAAGTTTTAGAGAGATACCTATATTAAAGATGTTTTTTATTTAAATTTTAATGAATAGTTTATTGTTTTATTTTTAAAAATATTTAATTTTTAAATTACTTTATTTTAAGAGTTATTTGAAAAAATTAAATTAAAACAAAACAAATTATTCAATGAGTTTTGTTTAATCATTTATTAGCAATTATTTTTTAACAATTAAGAAGATATAATTTTTGCTAATAAAATATTTAGCTATTCTAAAGTGAAGATGTTCTAATTGAAATTATTTTAGAAATTATTTATGTAGAATTTGATTTGCTAAGATATTTTAGGTTTTTTTAATTAGTTAGAAACTTTTACTTGTTATTATAGTTCTAAAAATCAAGGACAATTAATATGATAGTGCTTCATAAAAACATTTTTGTGAGTTATGTGGTCAATAGTTTGCATTGGATAGCTATTCTTGTTATTCTTATGGTTCTTTGGTTCGTCATTTATGTCATTATTATTTATCTTTTGATTATAATAAAATATGTTCCTTTTTGTTTCATATCTATAGATTATTCATATGACAATTTTAATCGGCTAATTGGTAGAAAACATGATATACATAATCGTTAAATGTTGGGTGGTCCCACAATATTGGTTTACAATTTTTGGCCAAACTAGACACTAAACTAATTTTTTCTAACTAAATCGTCACTTTCGGGCACCTATAGTGGCTAAACCATGAGGAATTTGAAGATGATACAAACTAGTGCTTTGTGACATTTTTTCTGTAGATTATAAATATACTTTTTTCAAAAAAAATTGGAATCAAAAAACTAGTTTTTTTTAGTAAACACCATTTTTAAGGAGTGGCATTCACCATATAACACATTTTTTTCTATGAAGGATAATTTTTTTTTTTTTTGAATTTAGCTTTGTAACTACAATATCTAGTGCTTTCAGTTGGTTTCATAGTGTTTTACTGAATATTTTTTCCTTAATCAAATTTTGAAGTCAAACCAATTACAATTAGAATAAGCGGTATAACACAACTTTTTTTGTATGTATCGAAATTCAATTTTTTTTTCTTTTCTAGATCAAGGACTTCAATATCTAGTGCACTCATTTTTTTCAAAAAAAAATTATAATATTCTATTTTTCCACGTGTAAAACAAAGAGCTTGATTTTCGGTGAAAAACCTACATTCACAAGAAATATAAAATAAATATAATAATTAAATTAAATTTATTTAAAATTATACTTTTTGGAAGCTTATAATAAATGCTAGATACTTTCAAAAAATAAATTTTAAATAAATTCATTTGATCCCCCAAAAGGTAAATTAAAAGTGGTTTTTTATCAGCCTTTCGATAAGTGTAAACGAGACTCTATTATAGGTATGGTTTAAAACTAGCAAGGTTCTATCCAATGGGGTTTGATCTAAGGTAGTTTGATAAAACCCTCTTCAATGGAACTTTTTAAGGCTTAAATCATTATATTTTCTAAAATTATGTGATTTCAGCAAAAATCAAAGTCTCCTAAAAATTGTAAACCAGCTTTGTAGGATCACCCTGTTACTATAACAATTCATAATGCAACATACCTCCAAACTATGTTTATAGTGCATAGAGGCTCAATTTACCTTCAATTGAGCCTAATCCTCCACTATAACATTAATTGTAATATTACACCCATTAAATCACTTTAAGAACTACTTAGCATGGATCAATAACTCCTTTGAAATTAAAGTGATTTTCCTATTTAATTCAGTGTTAGCATGATTACATATTTGTATAAATTAGTTTTTCAAAATGGTGACTCTATATTGCATAACTACTATTGCAAATTATTTTGGATATTGCTTGGCTTAGTTGTTATTCTTTGTACAACTTATCTACACATTACTTGATATTGATAAATTACCACATATTCCTTGTATTATTTGGACAAAGAAAAATGAATAGAAAAAAAAGGCAAGGCTTTTGTACACCACCTAGCACAAATACATGTCACGAATCTATAAACATGGAAAACCACAAATCTTTAAAGAACAAATATTGGATATAACATCTAAGATGATAAAATCACTTATAGTCTTTGTTTGGATATAGAATCACTTATGGTGAGGTCAATAAAGATAAAAACACAACATATGATATTATTTAGTCAATATAAAATTTACAAACTTTTTAAATCATTTTGTAAAATTTACTAAAACAAAAAATAATTAAAACTTATTCAATCTCTATAAATAATGGCTAATAAATTAGAAATGCATACTTTGAAAGAAACAAACTTAAACAAGCACATTAATATTTTCAAGTTAATTTGCATCCATACTATATCTATATAATCGTTATATATAGTACTCACCTTTAATCTCTCACATTTGTATTCTTTCATATTAGAGTATTTTATTTACAAAAGAGTTATTTAATTTAATTTTAGAACTATTATATTTAATACATATATAGATGAAAACACAAATTTTATTTAAGAATTGTTTTATTTTATCTACATTATTAATTTTATTTTGAAAAAATATTTATTTTATTTTATTTTACTTAAGAGTTATAAATAGTTTTAATCTTTTTAAATATATTGATTATATTTATTTATTTTTACATTTATATAGGCATGACATGAAACATTATAATGTCCCTGTAAAATACCTCTATACATAATAAATGAAAAATACCTAAATTTTAGATTTAATATTTAACATTGAGCTTTACAATGTATATTTTATATTTTCAAATTAATTGTGTATTTTATGTTTTATATCAAAATTTAGATTTTCTATATCATAGCATGTAATTTTAGATGTCTTAGGCTCAAATCAGCAATTAACATTTAATTGACATTATTTCATCCTATTCCCATATTTAAATTTCACTTTACAAATTTGACACTAAAAATCACATGCAGTGTTTTCAACCCACAATGGTAAGTTTGATCTAAAATAACAAATAGAAAATATTTGAATTAAATTTAAAGTAAATTATCTATATAATATTTAGACCAATTTACAAACAATTATACACAAATATATAAGTTACTCACTCCATGTAAGTATATCATATTGTTACATAATAGTCAATTATCTATAGAATATTATGTTGCAATTTATTATTATTGATTGGAGTTGGAATCATGAATTGTTTTATGTATTGATTTTTAATTATTTTTCTTTATTTTTTCAATGATGGAACAAGTGTGCAAACAGACACTAACACTTTCTAAATCAATGATTTTATTGATTAAATTTATTATTTCTTTTATTTAAAATATTATTTTTTAATCTCATCTTTGCATTTTATATCAAACAAATAATATTTAAAAAATTTATCTTCAAATTTTAATATTAACATAAATTAGGCACATTAAAACCATTATTCATTTTATTTTTTTATTTTTTTCATTTTTTTAAATGTTGAAGAAAAATATTTCTAGTTTATATTCTTTAAATGCACCTATCTATATATGTAAGTGAACAATGTGATTATTGATATGCTTTAATTGAACATTACACCCATCTTGTTATTACCAATTTACTTTTGCCTTCACGGGTAAATAGGATGGTAAATGCAATCATGATTTTGATATGATTAATGGGATACTAAAATAGGTATTATGTGAAAGTGTTGATAAATTCTTTGAAAGAGTAATTATGTTTACATTGATGATGAACATGTATTGCTATATGAATATGCTTAAGTTTATGATGCATACGGATTTATTATGAACATCTAACTACAATTGAGAATGTGTTGAGCTAGTTATAGGGACAAGTTCATTCCTCTAGGTGGAGGGGAAGTATCACTTAGGAGAAGTGATTGGTCAAACAACCCTAAATGAAATCTATATGAGCTTACACACACACTCACAGTAGAATGCTTGAGTCAAGTCTTAGTGTTGGGAATTGGTAAGTCATCCTTAACATGATGTGTTTGCATTAGTAAGGGT
Source organism: Sequoia sempervirens (assembly GCA_007258455.2). NCBI lineage: Eukaryota > Viridiplantae > Streptophyta > Pinopsida > Cupressales > Cupressaceae > Sequoia > Sequoia sempervirens. Next base: position 17,768 of record VDFB02178409.1, read on the forward strand.
CATGATTATTGTTGAATGGATGCTCAGATGATGTTTATGTGTTTGGAACTTATGAGTCCTTCCTTATATTACTATGCTTGATTGTATGGTTGAATGAGTATTTGGGATATATGCATATATATATATGCCTATGTTAGCATACACGTCCATTGGATATAGTGGGATGTCCATATAAGTATGATGACATATGTATAGATATGCATATATGTATATAAATAATTAATATGATGCTATTGTGAATATAATTACATGGTCATAATCATTTGGATGTTGAATGGATCATTTGACTATCATGTTGCTATATATACATATATGTTTGTATATATATACAAATACACACATAAGCATAAATGCTTAATAGAGGAGTGTGTGTGTTTATATATACAATATATATTATTATTAAATGTGAATGTTAACTTGTTCATATTCATTTATATATCAAATGTATATATACTTGTTTGACATGGTGTATATATAAGTATAAATATAGATATACATATAAACATATATGTGATACTTGTATATATGTATATGTACATTTATAAATATTTGTGATGCTTGGAGGTCAATTATTATATATACTTTGAGGCTAATTTATATATATAAATATAAGCTAATTTATATCTAAAACATAGGCCGATTGTATATAACTTATACAAAGCATGTTAAAGGTTGAATATTATACTTATTGGCAATGAGTAACGATTGATTTATATGTTATATAATACAGAATAGTTAAGTTGATATGGAGAATTTGACATAGTCAATGCTTTGAGGTAAAACATCTTTGACTTAGTAAACAACAATTACTTGGGACACCTTATCATATATAGATGGATTAAATATCAATAGCACAACTAAGTGTAAAATACAAGATAATAGGAAGAGATTACAATAGGAAAAGAATTGGTCAAAGCTGATTTATGAGACAAAGTGACTCATCATTCCTTTATTTTCTATTGAGCATAGACTTAGTCGACCATATGCAAGTGTTGCATTTTAAATATTGATTGACTCAATGAGTAAAGCCACACCAAAACTATAGGGAGATGGTTTCTTGCGTGGTGCCATATTATGAAGTTATAAATGTTGTAGAAGTCCATTTTTGAAACAATACAATTGTCACCATTTGATCATGTGTAGATTGAAATAGCCTTTTGTTGCTTTCAAAACATAGAGGTCAATTTTTAAGCTTCTTGTGTTGAGTAAACTCTTCAATTGTTACCACCTTTTTGCTAAGTGAAGTGAGTTGAATAGCATGGAGATTGTTGTCAATTTACATGCCTTTTTCTATAGGCTATGAAGTCTCCTTTTTGTTGTATAAATAGAGCGGCATGCCCTCTCATTTATTATTCTTCTATTCCACTCTATTACACACTTTTAATATCAATTATTCTATTGTATTTTGTGAGAGGTTTGAGTGTTTTGTGAGAGAATATAATCAAAGTAAAGCTAGTGGTTGTTTTAGAAAGTTGCACGCAACAATCAATCAATTGGACAAGTGTATTACAAGCATGAGGATACGTCATCTTATATTTTTATTTTTTTATGAAATATTGATTCTTGAGTGCTTTATTTGATTTCTTGAGATTACTTTCATTATGGAAATATAGCATTTACTTTGAAAGGAAAATAGAAGCTATTTTTTTTTTATGAAGTGCTTGTAATTACTTCATAATAGGAGGGATTTTCTACCATTGGTATTGTATACCAGGAATGATGAAATAGGATTAGCTTAAAGAAAGTGTCTTACTATTCCTATTGCCCCTATACGGGAAGTATCTATTGTTGATACATCCTTAGATAGTTCTAGACTATTTGTATAGTGTGAGATATGTCAATGTCTTGAAGCGACTTGGCACTATTATCTAACTATGCTAGGAAACCTTGGAGATGAAAAGGATTAGCTATATATCCATAGAGATGGTATGAAAGATAAGGCAGGATGTGATGTTATGCAACCACATCAATTATCTTTACTTGATTGACAACTTGATCATACCTTACTCTTGAAAGGAACCCTAGGTTTAGAATAACCTATATGTTTCAAGAAGTTCATTTCATTAAAGAGTGAAACCTTAGGTCAAGATTTACTGACTAGGTTGGGATATGCACTTCACTACTCATTGATACCCATAGGTTGGGAATAACTTAATTGGTTGGGTTGTAGATTTGGTCTTGATTGGAACATATAGGGTTAGAATCACCTATATAATCAAACTAGTCATTGGTTGATGACTTTATCCTAAGATTAGGGTATACTGGGGTTGAGACTCACCTTTATGATTAAGTAAATCATGTGAGCTTATGAGTTACTATAATTGGGTGTGTGTACCAATCTGTGACACAAAAATGGTGCCAAACTACAAAAAAAAACTCATAACAAGCCATATTACGCTCGCCAAATGGCTTTAATTTTGTAATGAATGTTTGTGAACTCTTTCTTCTCTTTCTCTACCAGGGAGACTATATACAAGTATAAGTTGAAATTTACATATGGACATTTACTTACTTATACTTAAGTTACATTTCATATATAGTTTCAAGATGTTTGAGAGTAATTTCACATCTCTAGGAGTTATAACGCAAATTCTAGGTTTTGGAAGATCTTAAAAATTTAAACAATCAAATTTTAGTATTGACATGTCTAATTTCAAAAATCAGGAGGTCAAATTTTAGTAGTCAACAAGTTGTGTCATCTTTCTCTCTCA
>VDFB02178410.1:0-11595 GCA_007258455.2 Sequoia sempervirens
GGTTCCATCACAATCTGACACACCCTGATAGCTAATATACTTTATCGATGAGGTCTCAATGGTACTCTCCTCTGATGTCTTGAATGTGAAAAATCTGAAACCGCCTTATGAGAAGTTCATAAAGGTATTTGTGGTACTCATTGTGGTATTACTCTAGCTAAGAAACTCCTATGCTTGGGATATTATTGGTTCAACACAGAGAAAGAATCTTTTGAATTTGTTAAGAGGTGCAAGAAGTGTCAATTCCATGGAAATATTATACATGCATCGGTGTAGGATTTGTAACCATTCACATTGACCTGGCCTTTCTGCTAATGGAGACTTGATCTTGTGGGTAAGATTCATCCATCTTCCTCTAATGGACATAAATTCATAATCACAGCCACTAGGTATTTCACAAAGTGGATTGAAGCCATGCCATTAACCATGATCAATGGTAAACAAATTTCCTCCATCTTGAACTACATTGTCTGTTGGTATGACATCCCTAGATCCATTGTCATTGACAATGGTAGACCCTTCAAAAACCAAGATGTACAAGAACTTTGTGAAAAATTTCATATCCAACACCGATTTTCCACACCCTATTACCCTCAAGGGAATGGCCAAGCAGAAGCCTCAAATAAGACCATTTTGAAAATCTTGAAGAAAACTGTCAATGATGATGGACATGACTAGCATGCTCAACTAAACCTTTCCTTGTAGGCATACTAAACTAGTATCTGCACCCCTATGGGATCCTCAACATATTCCCTTGTGTATGGATCAATAGCCATCTTACCCATTGAGGATGAGTTACCTTCACTTCGAGTATCATTAAAAGGAATCATTTCAGAGGAAGACTATCAATTATCCAGACTACAGGAGTTGGAATTGTTAGATGAATTTCATTAGCATCTTGTTGATCATCTAAAAGCTTATCAAAAAAGAATGTCAAGGAGCTATAACCAAAAAGGTAAGACCAAGAACGTTTTAGGTTGGCGACTTGGTACTAAAAGAGAATCCTCACAATCAACAAGATCAGGAAAATTAGGGAAAATTTAAACCTAAATGGCTAGGTCCTTTTGTCATTATATCAATATATGGATCTGGAGCATATCAGTTATCTACACCTGAAGGGGACCTGTTTGAAGAACCTATCAATAACATTCATCTCAAGAAGTTTTATACATAACTCATCTAGTGCACAGTTTAAAAAGTAGAAAAATCCAAAAAAAGTAAAAAAATAAAAAAAATTGGAAAAAAGCAAACAAGCAGAAAAATCCAAAAAAGTAAAAAAGTGCAGAAAAAATCCCAAAAAAAAAGAAAAATCCAAAAAGTAAAAAAGTAAAAAAAAAAAAAAAAATAAAAAAGTGTAATAAAAACAAGTAGTGAAAACTTGAAAGCAGGCACTATTTGTGATAGATTAGCTTTTCCATCTATTAGAACGTGTGTCAGTCATCCGCTTTTTGCCATCATTATGCATGTCTATCATAAAACCTGATGCACATATCTGGGTGTTGCAGCCATGTCTCACCCTAGCTTGGCGATCATTGTACACTTTCACAATAAGTGGTTGGTTTCTAGTTGGGAAAATCTTGAACTCAATGGGGGAAATCTACTTTGAGCTTAAAAAAATAGACAAGCAATAGTAAGACAACATAGCAAACATAACAATCACAACAAAAACTCAACATTGAACATCAATCACATTTTTTTAAGAAAACCAACCATCCAAAATCAACAACAAGATCGGTAAACCAAATCTCATTAGATGATGTTCTTCTAAATCATGGTTTAATCACTTTAGCATAAACATTCAACTATTGTATCTTGATTTTTGTTATCATTTCTCTATAGAAACTCAAGGATGTCATGGACTAGAGAAGCTACGATGGAGTATGATATTTTTCTTTGTCAATTTTCTGTGAGTTGATCATTACTACTATGTAAATTTGTCACGATACATGATCTATAAAGTATCATTGATGACATTCTGGATTTGCATAGGAAAAGGATTAGCTCTTGTATGTTTTATGCAAGCAATGCTCAAGTCATCTTAGTTCAGTTATACATAGATGCTTATATTACCTTGCAATATCAAAAATCAATGGAAGTTGTACTTAGGTCATCATGTTTTAATTATACCATTGGTGTTTGTACTAACTTTCAACATATCAAAAGCTCAATGATGATAACAAGCACAACAAATAGGCTAACAAGATGACAAAATTGCATATTTATATTTTCATGGTTAAGATAGATTGCATCCATAATAGTTTTTGCATGTGTGTTCTAGGTTTTCCAAGGTTGGAATTTTTCAAAATGATTTTATCTCTCATTAAAGGATTGAGTACATTTGACATAACCAAAAAGATCATTCACATGTAGTTGCATAATCATTATCATATCATACATACATTAGAAAGTATTATCATAGGTCATCCATTCATGCATTAGATCATGTATTTGCATTAGAAAAATACAAAAAATAAGGTGTATCACATCTTATCTGCATGATCAAATTCATCTCATATATCATCGAGCATTATCCATAAAGCTATATAGAATCATAATCGATGCATCATCATTTCATTATTGCTTCCATACAAAACCATGGAACAATCATAAAAACATCACATATCATATAGAGCGGAAATCAAATGCATTCATCATAAAAGAATGTAGACAACATATAGATCAATAGTGTCTGCTGCATCTCATATAATCTCAAAATAATCAATGCCAAGTGTACAATGATATCGCAAAATATGGAGAGATACATAAACAAAATGATAGAAAATCATAAAGTCCTCGACTGAATAAGTGAATACATCAAATGTGAGTACAAAAGCTATGTGTTGATCCCCCCAAATGTTGTAGGCCTCATTGTGCCTACTGCTGCACCACCAGATAGACCTACACCTAGATCTTTGCCTAATGATTCTCTAGGAAGTGGCAAAGTCACACCCCTGCTTGTAGTCTGTGACTGACTCCAACCTAATCTACCACTGACAAATTGTGCATAACTAGGGCAACGTTGCTCTACAAGAACCTCCTAATAATACAATAATCTAGAGTACTCTGTCTCTTGGGCTAAATGTCAAACCTCTCTGAGCATATCCCTTATAGTAGTTCCCTCGGACACTCTTTGTAATCTCTCGACTAGGGCCTTTGCATGCTCATATCTTTGTCTTGTTGCATCTCTCTCTATTGTTAGAGAGACAATCTGCTCTTGTTCCTGCGCTAGCTATCCCTATAAGCCCTCCACCTGTAACTATAAGGCATATATATGTGCCTGCTGCTAATGGGAAGGCACACAAATCTAAACTTGGGATGGTCTTTCCTGCTACTATCCTAAGGGAACTATAGATCTCCTCCTCCAGGGTACTCTGAAGTCTAATATATCCTCATTATCCCCTCCATCCCCACCATCTCCCTCTCCCATCCCTCCCCTATCTCGGTGCCTGATGCAGTACTCTCTCATCATCATCCAATGACAGTACTGGCTCATCAGGACTGGATATCCTCGATTCATGTGTGAAGAAATATCCAGCATACTCATTTGTCATCATGCCATTTGCAATATTTGGACAATAATCCCATACCTGTGCTTGCAATCCAAAATACTCCTCGCAAGCTAAATCATAAGATATGGTGGGTCCCCACCCTAGAATATCCTGCCTTCTCCAAGCATAAAATGCAACTCCCTGAGGCATCCCCTGAACTCAGCCATACTGACGAAGCACCCTCATGAGCATGAATCTCTCAATAATAAATTATGTCCATCCAATCAAATACCTCAAAGTGCAAACATGTGGCATCTAAAGATCATCCTTGGGCCATTTCTCACAATCTATTTATTGTCACCATGTGACGATCTCCAAATCATCACCAATACTCCAATTTTCCTAGCTTGCACTAGAAAATCTCACTTGTGTACCCAAAGACATATTCCCTTCCAACTAGATGATCTTTGTCTACCAAAGGACGAGTAACTGCTACATGCTCCCAAGCCCAAATTTGAAGTAGTGTCACTCCAAATGATAAACTCGCAGTTCCAAGATACACCATCTGATGCAGATCATGATATAAATGTGCTAACATACAAGAACCCCATGTATATCGAATCCCTTGCGTTATCATCCTCTCCAACATCCTATCCTATCCAAAGGACAATCCCTTCGACCTACGACTGGGATATAAAAAACCTCCAAGAAACCCAACTAGAATAGACGATAATGGATCATAAGAATCAATGATCTCCTACCATGGGATCTCATAACTACTAATCTCGTCATCATTAAAAATCCTCCTCAATGCCTTGGTACCTCTCTATTTTATGTGATCATATACGACTAACTCTCCAACCATAGGAATCCTCAATATCTGATACACATCCTCTAGGGTAACTGTCATCTCACTAGTAGCTAGATGGAACGTGTTGTGTCGCTATGCCACCTCTTAGCTAATGCCATCAATAGTCCCTTGTTTATCCTATACTGGGGCATATCAAGCAAGGTAGATAAACCACGTTGCTCAATAACATCCAAATCCCCTACACCAGACATGAAATCATATCCCAAGTCTTTAGGTAGCACTCCTGAGACTGAATAACTCTAAGTTCTCCTATAATCATGACATATCATAAATCAACATTTTATCAATCAACCTATCAATCGATCTAATCAACTCTAATGATATTTTGATCAAATCCTGTGGAGTGTCTATCATTGACTCTCATCTATCATGAAGTCAATCATCATATATCCTATCATTGACTCTCATCCATCATGAGGTCAATCATCATCTATCCTATCAAACATCACCAAAACAATGCCTAGCACGATCATCAAGCATCAAAAGTTAAGGAGACAAAACAACATTTCATCAATTTTGTTGTCAATGCACAAAAATAGAGCATTTATATGTTGGAACAATGGATACATGCTACAAAAATCCATCAATGCGGCTAAAACAAGGAACCTATGCACTATTTCGGTTCCTAAATGTGCTAAAACACAATTCAAAGATTTTAAAAACATGAAAGCACATGCAAAAACAAATTCAAATTTCAACAAGGGATTTCTCGAGATACGTACTAGAGGTCCATACATGGCGGGGTGATGGTGTCTTCAAACTCGCTCAAATCGATGAGTGCAGTATGGGATGGCCATCTTCCTAAATTGCTCAATCAACTCAATCACTCACATTGCAAATGCATTCAAATGAGCTCCTGTTTCATCTTTTTATCTTTTAAAGCGGTAAATGGAAGGTATTTAAGTGGGATTATTTTTATTTTCAAAAGGGCATCAATTCATCAATTAGTAGTCATTTTTTTTTATTGGGAGATAAATCGTCACAAAATCCTAAAAATTTGAAAATCCTCATAAAATCATAAAAATTCAAAACTTTCTTGATTTATCTCCCCAGGGCACATACACGCATCATACTAAAAAATTAGCATTCGGGGCATATCAAATTTTTTTATCAACACTATCGGCAAATTTTTCTTTGAAGCAACATGTCACAAACACATCACTTCAAAGAGGGGCAAAATGTATACACTCAAATTGAGTCTAGAGGATTAATTAAATACAAGTTATTTAATTAATAATCTTTAATTCTTCTACTTATAAATAAATTGAAAATTTTATTTATATAGTTCATTTTCTCTAATTCTTTCTATCCTAAATCATTTTCTTCATATCTTAATTAAAAGAACAAATTTAATTAGTTTGTTTTATTTAATTAGCCTCCTCTCATTAAATTTGAATTTAAGCACATGTCTACTAACTTGTTCCCACCTTCCACCTCATCATGTGTCTCAAGAAATTAAATATTTCTAATATTTAATTTGGCATTTATCATTAACAAATTCTAACTAATTGGGGACACTTGGCCTTCATCTCCATTTTATTCCTCTTCACACTTGGCAGTTTATTGTTATGCAGGGAACACACTCCCCTTTTCTCTCTAACCTCTTCATCTTCAACCGTCCATCTCTCTAGACCATTGATTTCTGCCACCTAGGCTCATGCCTTGGAAAATCTATAAATAGGCCCTCATTTATAGCAAAAGAGAGAGAGCTAAGCATTTGTAGCAATTACACTTTGCAACATTTTAATTAGCATTGTCATTTTAGTGAGCATTTTATTATTAGCATTTTAGCATCAAGTAGTTTAATCATGAAATTTTCATTAGTAGCATCATAACAACATTATTATCTTTACATATAATCTACAACTAGTTTATCAATCATGTAATGTAGGAAACATCTCTTGCATTTCCAACATCTCTCATTCTTCAGGTTGTCATTTGGAAAGTCATGTGCACAAACAATCTGAGAGAAAAATGACTTAAAGAATCCTTGAGATAGAGCACAATGAGATGCCATTGAGGAATTGTTGTTTTAATTTGATTATTATTTGAATTCCTTGATGTAATGTTTCATTGGTGTGTTGTATAGGTTTTATTTTATTGTTCACGTTGTTTATATACATATAGTTATTATTATATATATTAAATCGATAAGTTTACATATAATATATTTATTATAATATATGTTTAATCTTTGATGGAGCTTGCATTGGAGGTGTTCAAATTATTTGACAAGATAGACATGATTATGTTCTATTTTAACAAACAACAATCTTTGAGAGTTGAGAAAAAAGTTTTATTTCATTGATTTCAAGCTCAACACCAATAGAATTTAGTAGAATTCGAAAGAATTTTTTGAATTTTAGATTCCCTAATCATAATAGTAATTAGAGTTATTCATTTGATATTTTTTCCATCCTTAGATTAATCTCTAAAACTAGGCAAGAAACATTACTCTTGATGACTCAAAACATAAAGAGGAAGAGCTTGACAATGGCGTACTTGTGCCTTGTGACATAAGGTCATACAATAATCGTGATCCACATTAGATATTTTGGTCATTATAGGTTGAATTTGTGGGGTGTTCATAGCAACTTCAGTGTGCTTTACTTCCTAGAACTTTAGCATGCTTTATTTTCTATATTGAAGTAATAAAAAATACATTTTATTTGTAAGAATTAATCCTTTCAAGGCTTGAAGATAGAGAGATAATGAAAACATAGAGATAGAGAGGGAGACAAAGTCCTATTGCAAACATAGCACGAGCTTATTATTAATGGAGACTAATTATATTTCTAATTAAGAGTTTTTGTTGAATTCCTGTTTGGATCTTTGTAAGTGGATCCATGGTTGCTTTGAAGCTATTAATTCTCTATTGAGACTTTTGTTGCACAAACAACATTTACTAAATGACCTACCGATTGACGTCAAGTACTATGAAAATTTGACCTTCCACGCATCTCTCTCTCTCTCTCTCTCTCTCTCTCTCTCTCTCTCTCTCTCTCTCCCCCTCTTTCGCTCTTAGCCCCTCTATCTCTCCCTCTTTCTATCCTTATCTATCCCTCTCTCCTTATTGCAAACATAACATGAGCTAGTTGGTAATGGAACCTTATTATCTTCTTGATTCAAAGGATTTGTTTCAATCATGTTTGGATCTTTGTAAGTGGATGTATAGTTGATTTGAAGCTACCACTTCTCCATGGAGACCTTTATTGCACAAACAACATCATTTTCTAAATGGCCTACTAATTGAGCTCATGTGCACAAAAATATGCAAAAAATAGACCAAAATTTTCCCTAATTGACCTTCCACTCTTCTTCGACACACCCATTACACACCAAGATGCCATTGCTAGTTAATTGATTTTCAAAAAAATGATCCATAAACATGAAATGACATCTATTAGTACTTTTATGAACTTTTTAATTTTTAATGACTGGTATATGTAATGGATTTAAAATTAAAGATGTGAGCGACCCCAACTACAATAATATGGAATTGTAGGATTTATAATGGAACGGTCACACGTCTAGTAGGTCATTAGGTGAACTTGTGTTGCTAGATCAGACCGAACACGCTATATTGGAGTCAAGATTCTTTCGTAGTGTGCTACAATTTTTAAAGCCAGATATTTGTTATTTCTTACATTAAATTTTTGGGTGCTACTGACAAAACTGTACCATTTAAAGCCATACATAAATGAAAATGTTGGCCCACTTTTGATTGCAAAAGGAAACGAAATGACTCGGTCGTTCACATCATAGTCAAGGTTGCAGTCAAGATTCTTTCGTACTGTGCTATTATTTTTATTTGTCATTTCTAGTTTTAAATTTATGGGTGAGTGCGTAGCTGCTGACAAAAATGTACTGCCTAAAGCCATACACAAACTTTTGGCTGCACATGGTCTTCGACCAAAACAAATTGATTAGTATTAGATATTCTATAGAAAATTTTACATATTTCATTATCATCGTACTAAAGTTAGGGTCGTGTCTATCAGCATTCTGGACGCACTTTTGACCGTATTTATTAATTGGTGAAATTCAGAATACTGTTGTATTCTGAACCAATTAATTAACTCTGATCAAATGCTACTAAATACATTCGAATACTGAACAAATGTGCACCATCCGTGATTCATTTCTGATTGAGAAGGGAAGGTAATGACTCATCGGTGGTCACAACTTGTTTATTTTTAGTGCAAGATGCATGTGACTTGTGTGCATTTCCACATATCTGGTATATTATTATTCACATCACAGTCTATTTTCTTATTAAATTATTGTGCTCACACCATGAAAAGTGCACTAGGTAGGAATTTTAATAAATAAATATAAATAAGAATGAAATTAAAAATAACTAAAATTAGTACAATTATTAATTAAAATTATAATTATAATTTTATTATTATTAATTAATTAAGATTAGGATTATAATTAAGAATAAGATAAAATTATGATGAAAACTATTCAAAATTAAAATATTACTATTAAAATTATTTAACTATGATTAATTCATAGATTTTTTTATTCTTTACTAAATAATTATTTGCTCTTCATATTTAACAATTATTGATTTGAATGAAGAGATTTTGTTGCAATTTGTTTACTCTGAATCAATGATAATTAATATAATATATTTTAATTTCTAATATATATCTGAGAAAAAATAAACAATTTGTAATAAATAATCATTTTAATATATTAGATTTTATATTAATAATAATAAAGAAACATTTCTTATGTAATATCTAACTTTTAATTATTTTTTTAGTATATATTATTTTATTTTATTTATAAAATTTATTTAATATATAATAATTAGTAATATACTATTTATTAAATATATTATATATTTAAAAGTTAGTGATTAAAATTAAGTTTATAGTTATGAATAGTGTTACAATCATAGTTAGGGTTAGAGATAGGTGTATGATTAGGATAATGGTTTAGAATTTATTGTTAGGGTTAGAATTAGTGTTAGGTATAGTGTTTAGGGATAGAATTAGAGATAGGGTGTGAGTTATGATTAGGGTTGGGTTATGCAAGCAACTAATTTTCAATACTAAAACATTATAATTAACAAAACTTACATTTATACTTATTCACATTAATAAAACTTACATTTATTTTTTTCAAATCTAATAAACAATCATTACAATACTATAATACTAGCCACTAAGTGGCACTTGTTCATATATTCTATTATTATTGTCTAAGGGTGAAAAATAAATATTTAGTACTTGTTTATTTTTTTAAATAATATTTTAATTGAATTTTGAATTATCTTTGAGTAATCTTAATTCAATTTTTTAATATATATATAAATAGCTAAAACATAAAATTTAAAGTTATGAATAGGTCATGTAGAAGTTAATGGTTATGAACTTCAAGATTAGAGTCATATAGAAGTTTAGGGCTATGGACTTTAGATTAAGGTCATACAAAGGTAATGACTTGAACTATAGGATTATGATCATAAATCTAATTAGTTCCACAAAGATAAATTTCACCCCATACAAATAGTAACTCATGTTTAATTATTTTAGTGTAAATCTATTAAGATTTATAAATAAGTTGCATTTTTAGGATATATAAGCATACTATTTTTATATAAGAATGTATTTATTTATTTCTTTTAATTAGTAGTTTTACTTTTAGGTTTTATAATAAGGTTTAACTTTTTTTTCTTTTATAATTTAATTTTCTTAATTAAGATATATATATATATATATTTATATATATTTATATATATTTATATATATTTATATAGGGGTATCTTAGTGATCCAACCCAACCCAACCCAATGGCTCAACAGTCGATACCTTGGGTATCTGGGGCGAGATAGAGTGAGGCTAGTCCCCTATGAGTGAGATCCCCACCCGTGCGCAAGAATTCCCAGGTCTTTTAACCTCGGGAGCAAAGTTGAACCCCTTATTTTATATATAATTATTACATATTGTCTTTAGCACTAAGGATTTTATATAATAATTTTATTTTATTCTTATATCCCTAGAATACAAGGATATATAATTAATAGTATTTTATATTAATTTTGAAAATAATTATTATAATTCTTAGGATATTATGTATTATAATTAGAAATAATATTTTACTATATAATATCTTAATTATAAGGATAAATTAATACTATACTATGGTTTTTTCATCATTATTTTCTTTAGTGCTTTTCTTCTAATTAGATAATAGTTTTATATAATTCCATATAACTTCCTCATTATAAGGATACATCATTATTTTCCTTAGTACTATTTTCATCATAATAAGGTTAAATAGTTATTTATACATAAGAATATTTATAGTTCTATAATCATTAATTAGTACTATTGTTATTATAATAAGGTTATTGAATTATAGCAGTTATTATATCTTAATATTTGTTCTATTAAGTACACTAGATTAATTTAAAGTATTTCAGTTCTTAGGTATTAAATAGTTTATCATTAATATGTTGCTTTATTATAATTTCTTTAGTATTACATTATCCTTATTATACTATTTAAGAATATTATAGTACTATAAATAATAATTTATGTCTAGTTGGACTTTTAAATGAAATCAAATAAAAAAGATAATTTTCAATTTTTTAATACCCAAAATAAGCTTTCCAATGAAAATAATTTTAAATATATTTAACTTAATTTAACTTTTAACTTATATTTATTTTCTATTTTATAGTGAAGATAGTATTTTCAACAATCGTAAAGGTCTCTATTTCACACACATGGAAAAATAGTAAAATAGATATTTTCTAAAAAAATATATGAACAATAGGTATTTATGTTCTTGTTTCAACAAAAAAATAAGAAGTTTTTCTGCATGCATACAAAAAAAATTATGCATTACAAAAGTAAACTATGTCTAAATTATAGTTTTTGATAAGATAAGTAGGGTTAGGGCCCTAATTTTGTACAAAATAGAACAAAAAAGTTGTAGAAATCAAAAAAATAGATTGAAGAAACAACAACCAATCAAGAACAACATAAAAGAAACAACCACCACAATAGCAAAGAGACTACAGATCCACAAAAGATAGCTCACAGGATTAACATACCACTTATCCAAATAAACCAAAACCACAAACTATAAACCAGAGTCTTAATATGAAGTAGAGTACTACTAATAGCTAAACTAACTTACATATAGACCCAGTCAAGATCATAACCAATATAACTATAGGCCATAGAAAAAAATTAACTAATGTTAGATAAACAT
>VDFB02178413.1:0-13145 GCA_007258455.2 Sequoia sempervirens
TGTTCTAAATGTTGGTGAATATTTCATGTTGTGAGTGAGAGGGCTTATCCAAACTAATTTACTTGAATGAAGATATTGGGTTGTAAAAATCATAAAAAAATTTATAAAACACAATCTAAACTACTATTTAGATAATGAGGGAAAAAAACCTTTATAATTTTTTCTAGTTTTTTGTTTTGGAAAGATTTTTTTTTGGGTTAAAGCTAGACAGGTTCACAAAAATGTGATAGATAAAATTTAAATCTTACAAAGGAAAGTTATTTTTTCTTGAGAAAAAATCCACCTATTACATTAGGATGAATTAACATTTTTATAACTAAAATTGTTTTGAATTATTATTTTTTATATGTAATTTGTTGTTAAATAGGAAATTAAAAATTTATTATATAGAATGTTCGATTACAATAAACTAGTGAAATTTTTTATCAAAAAGAGATAAATTACAAATTTATTTCAGCAAGAATGAAAAGTATTAATCTCGAGGAGCATGTAGTAGCTTTCTAGAAGCCTCTACCTTGGGCAACGGTGTATCATAGTGTTGTCTAGTCTAAACACTCAACGAGAAGCACAATTAGGTCCAAAAATGATACCACAAAATGACAATAGAAAGTTTAAAGAACATAGAGTATTTAAAATGACATAAATTATAATGAAATTGGTTATATAACTATTCAAAATAAATAACTAAAATATTAAAGAGAGAAGTTAGGAAATTTATCATTATGTAGCACATATTCTTCTAAAAATGACCTACAAACATGAATAATAAAAGAAAAATGTTTTGGGTGGTTGTTTGGGGATTTCTCCCCAATCAAACTCCCTTTTTGGTCTTCTGGCCTCCACAACAACCAAAATTTTGATAATAATGAAAAATAAAAATGCAAATTTTTTGAAGTGAAAATATAATCTACTATGGCATAGAAAAAACAAATACACTATGATAGTACTTGAAATTCTTCAAATTAAAAAAAATGATAAAATGAGGAGAAAGGGGACAATAATATTGGAACAAAATCACCTAGAAGTTCCTTCAAACCCCCAAGGAGAATGTTGTTGCCTCAATCTTATTGTTCTTCATAATCTCATGATGATGGTGATAAAAAATTCTCAAGAAAGTGGCATGCACAACACTAGTATAGCTTGTTGGTTGCAAAATGATAGAGTTTCTTCAAAAAATGTAGAGCTAGAGCTAGAGAGAGTAAAAAATCAAAAACCTTTTGCAAAAGAGAAAAGTCGGAATTCTTTTTCTCGATTTATTACATGCTGGTGTAGACACTTTAAATTGTCCTAACCGATATTGTATACTTATGATTACTAACACCATTTTGTCCTAAATTCACCTCCTTTTTGACTGTTTAATTGAATGATCCTAGTTGTTTAATCAAATGCATCAATTTATCCTATTAATCAAATGATCACTATTATTTAGCTAATTCACCCCCTTTCACACTAATTTTCATCTTATTTATAGGTAATACAAATTATTTGATAAAATTGTTTATTTCCTCTCATTTAATTAAATAATCTTAATTATTGAATTAAATGTCATTGACCCTCTTTCATTAAATAAATTTATTATTTAATGAGCATCCTAATTTCACTCAACTTGCACAATTAAAAATTTGTTTTAATTATCTAATTTGCTAATTTCCCTCACCCTCCCACTTGCAAGGGAATATTCCCTTGGAATGTTCCTTCATTTGAACTCTAAAATGGAGGATTCATTTGTAACAGACTTCCTAATTTTTAGGAAGTGTGCTTCTTTGAATCATTGAGATCCATTGATTAACTCTTTGATCCATGTCAACTTGCACTCTCATCCATTGATGAGAATCCTTGAATCCATGCCTTCACCTCTCATGACTTCTCATCCATTGATGGATCAAATCAATCCTAGCCATTGATTCACCATTTTCCCTATAAATACTCCTCATTTCTATGAGAAAAGGACTCACTTCCATTTTAGCAAAGTTATTTGCACATTTGAATACTCATTTTCATCCATCTTGCATCCATTTTAGCTTAGTTTTCTTCAATATTAGCTTATTTTCATCAATGGAGTCCGTTCATCAAAGGGATTGGGAGAGGGCTGAAATTCCATATCAATACCAATCCCAATGGGATGAGGTTTGAGGCATTTAGCTAAGTTCCTATGAATTTCTTAATATATTTTATTTAAATGGATTCTTAAGTTCTATGTTTTCAAGAATTTCATTTGGATTATAGCTTAATGAGTTAAGTATTTCCTAGAATCTATTGGATCGGTGTATTTAGCTTGTGTTATGTTTATAGTCACATTTTTGCACTAGAAGGAGGGTACAACAAACCAAATTTGACAAATTTTCCTTGAGTTTCTCGTGTTTTGAAGGTTATAAGTAGGGAGGTGCTTTTGCAGATTACCATAGCAACACTTTTGAGGAATAGTGGTGCTTTTGAATTATAGAGGTGCTTTTGAAAATGTGACACTTTGCTTTATGGCGGTTTTTTTGATTTTGAGAGAAGCACTTTTGATATTGAGACTTTTGACCTCTTTGGTTTTCATAGGAACAATAGAGAGGTGCTTTTGAAATTCACCAAAGTGATGCTTTTGCATTACAATGACACTTTTTGTGGAACAATGGCACTTTTGCTTTGAGAGAGGCACTTTGCATTTTGTGATGCTTTGTGGAACAATGGCTTTTTCTTTCTACGAGAGAGAGGCACTTTTGTGGAAACAATGATTTTACAAGGTGAAAGAGAGCTAGAATTTCATGTTTGCTTTGATTTTTTAATTTAATCCACTCTTTTAATCATTTCTTGACTTCTAGTTTTTTGTGAGGCTAATTGATTTTCGATTTGGAAAGTGAAATCTTGAAGTAAAGAAGCATATTATCACTTGATCTATATTGTAGATGTTTTTTTAACACTTATGGGATGATATAACCCATCATATGTTGCTTTATTTCATGTTTTAGGACAATTAGCTTTCAATTGGGTTTAAATTTTACAATGCTATAATCTTTCAAAGTTGGTTAAAATTGAACCCATACATCCTCACCATTTCAATGTTGGTTTAAAATTGAACAAATACAAATTCATACTTTAGTTTGATGCTGTTAAAATGAAGTCATCATCTCCTTTGAGGATTTAAAAAGAATGAGTGTATTTCGTGCTTGTCATGCTTGTGTGAACTTTTAGTGCGTATCCATTCCCCTTTCCCCTCATACGATCTTGGGTGAAGAGAAATAGCATTTTTCTTATCTTTTTTAGATAAGGGCCTGCTAATGAGGTACATATCACAATGGAGAACTCATATAAGCGACTCTAAAAGCATGTTTACCTGCGGGCTATATAAATTTTGCAAAATCAAAAGAAAGTAGCTTATATCTAGGTAGGAATAGCATACCATGCCTCATCCTTGTTTGAATGTAATGAGTTGGGCAAGAAAAATTAAAGTCTTAAGTGGCTTATGCTTGATCTATATGTTGTAGTGTTCACATTTGTCATTAAACACTTTGTCTTAGCAACCTATCCTTGTTTTCTAAAATGTACTTTGAAGTAGTGCATGGGAGGTGCACCACTCCCAGAAGTTACTTACCACGTCCAATTTTTGGTTGAGGCAATAAAGAAAATAGGGAAGGGACTCTTTTGCTTGGCGTATCAAGATGGCACATTTCCTTGATACAGCCTATTTGTCCACTCCATATTCATGAATTACATCATTCCTTATGGGATGAGGTAAGCCTACTAAAAAGTATGTACCTACTCTCTAGGGTTGTTATTGCTTGTTCTTGTTGAGTCAATTTGCCACTTTTCTTGATTTAAAAAGAACTCAAAACAAACATTGAACATTATCATCAAAATTTCAAACCCTTTGGACTTAGTGTGAATACATTTGAAAATCCCTATATTGTTGCTTGTCCCTAAGGATATTTTGTTTTTTTTTAAATGATATCTTTAGAGGCTTCTAAATATCTGGACTTATATCTCATTTCACACATTCCAAATTGAACATAGGAGACTATGGCTTTAGCCTCTTTATTTTCACATATTGCACTTTGTGGAATGAAAGTTGCTTAGTTATAGACATTTAGAGTCAAATATAATCAAGATATTTGAATGTGGTAAAAGCAATATCACTAATCAAAGTTTAAATCAATTGAACACACCATACATTGGTTTCATTTTCAAACCATCCAAACTTCCAAAGCAACAAAATGAAAATAAGGAAATGTAGGTCCAAACATTGTATCAAAGTTCTACTATCCAAACATTGAGTTCTTAGGTTTATCACTTTAAGGGTAAAGAATGTTTTTCACTACCTTGAAACTTTGGACACATCAACATTCTAAGACTACAATTAGGGAAAAACCCTTACGAATGTGGCTTCAATTCCTCTAACTTCCATCACACAACCCTTGGTACAAGGTTTGAATCCATCTATAAATCAACCAACTTCATCACTTTTACCAAGTCTTGCAACTAAAATTGGAACCAACCTTGGTCTCACTCCCAATTTAGGAGGCAACACACTTTTGGGTACGCGAGACACCACCCTTCCCCAAAACATAAGTTGGACACCCACATTTGGTACCCAACCACATTCCACCACCACCATTCCCGAACACCTTGTACATCCACATGTACCACTTACATTCCATAACACAACAATGACCTTGACTTTTCGTTCACAGCCATCTTCTTCCACTACCACAAGTACCCAAAGTGTTTCTAACATTACACAAAGTCATGTGAGCCAAGTAACCCAAGTAGAACAACAAGAGAAAGTGAAAACCCTCACTCAAGGTCAATCGTTAACAAGTGGTTCCAACCATCCAATTGACACATCAAAACAAGTGGTTCCACAAGCCATTCAAACCAACCCGCAAAACACAACAAACCCATTGGTCACGAATCCCATCAACCAAGGTAACACCTTAGCACCAAATCAAACACAAGGCAACCCTTAACACCAAAAAAATCAAGGGAACCCTTCCAACCAATTAATCTAAAGCATGCCACTAATATTGCAACACCAAGTAGCACCATCTCAACCATTGGTCCCCCTATAATGCAAAATCAAATGGGACCCCAAACCTATATTCCTCCACCCCAATAAACAATATTACAAGGAATGATAGCACAAAACAACCCTCAAAACCTCATCACACAACAACCACCTCACAATCAAATCAACCCACAACTCAATTAATCCAAACCTAGTGGTAATTCATTCAACAATTGGTCCCTCTAAGAAATGCAAAATCAAATGGGACCCCAACCTATATTCCTCCACCCCAATCAACAATATATTACAAGGAATGATAGCACAAAACAAACCTAAAACCTCATCACACAACAAACACCTCTACAATCAAATCAACCCACAACCCACAAGCCATTCAAACGAACCCACAAAACACATCAAACCCATTAACAAAATCCCATCAACCAAGGTAAATATCTTAAAGACTAAATCAAAACACAAGGAAACCCTCAACACCAAAAAATCAAGGGAACCCTTCCAACCACTAATCCAAATCATGCCACTAATATCACAACACTAAGTAGCACCATCTCAACCTTTAGTCCCCCAAGTTATGCAAAATCAAATGGGACCCCAAATCTACATTCTCCCACCCCAATCTCAAATTTTACAAGGAATGATAGCGCAAAAAAACCCTCAAAATATCATCACACAACAACCACCTCACAATCAAATCAACCCACAAATCACTCACACCATGGTCCCTCAAAATCCACCACACGTGCCACATAATCAAAATGTTTTGACCTAATACAGTATAATGTTGCAAGCACAACAATCCTATCAACAAATATTGCAATAACAACAAGCTCAAGCTCAAGCTCTGCAACAAAAATAAGCCCAACAACAAGCATTGCAAGCACAATAAGCCTATCAACAAGCATTACAACAACAAACTCAAGCTCAAGCCTTACAACAACAACAACTAATAACAAGCATCGACAGCAATAACAACAACAACAACAAAAGAAGCCCAACAAACACGCTATTCTAGACAACAACAACAACAAACCAACAACAAGTGTTGCCTTCACACCAGCAACAACAAACCCAAATAAATGCTGGTGTGATAGCAATAAAAAACCCTCAAAATCCTTTAATTAATCACACAACAACCACCTCACAATCAAATCAACCCACAACTCACTCACACCATGGTCCCTCAAAATCCATCTCATAAACCACAAAATAAAAAAACTTCTACATTGCAAGCACAACAAGCCCAACAATAAGCTTTGCAACAATAAAAATTCTATCAACAAGCTTTGCAACAACAACAAGCCCAAAAACAAGCATTGCAAGCACAACAAGCCTATCAACAAGCATTTCCATAGAAAAAAGCTCAAGCTCAATCCTTACAACAACAACAAGAAGCTCAACAATGAGCATTGATTGTGCACTAACAACAACAAAAAGAATCCCAATAACAAGCATTGCTCGCACACCAACAACAACAAGCCGAACAACAAATGTTGCAAGCACAACAATATGCCCAACAACAACAAAAAGGATTGTACTACAACCCCCACAATATGCCAACACATCACAAAATGTAATTAAACCAACTTTGCAAGGAGCATACACTCCTTCACCACTATCACCATCACCTTCATAATATCAAAATGCACCCTACACATTGTACAACACCCCCCATATCAAAATACCACCTACAACTCATCTACCATTCCATAGTATACCATGTATGCTCCACCAAATCCTCAAGATAAATTTTCATCACAAATTAAGGCACTCATGTAGCAAATTCAAGACATTCAAATGGAGAAAACAAATAAACTGAATGTGTAATAGAACTTGTGTCCATACCCCTTTGATAGGAACATCGTGATGATACCTTTCCCACTCAGATTTGAAGTCCCAAAGTTTGAAAAATACAGAGGGCGGGGAAATCCGGTGGATCATATCAAAGAGTTTCATGTAACATGTATGGAGGTTGCTTATAATAATTCCTACTTAATGTTCCTTTTCCCACATAGCTTGGGAGGCCCAACAATAGATTGGTTCTCACATTTACCTTTGAGAATTAAAAACTTCCAAGAAATAATCGATCGATTCATAGATCATTTATCTTACAACCTAGACATGGATGTGAGCTTGGAAGAGGTGTACACCCTAAAATAAAACAAGGGTGAATCCTTCACAAATTTCCTACAACAATGGAGGTAGAGAGCTAGCAAGAGAAAATGGCCTATTCCTAAAGAGCAACATGTAGGAATCATCATTGGTAATGTGGACATGGACCTATCCTTTCAATTAAAAATGCAATTTGTCACATCCTATGAAGATCTTATCCCTAGGGCTCTTAACATCAAGAGAGCCCTAATTGCAAAAGGAAGCACACAAGCATATAAAGACAACCACCCATCTACTAATTCTAATGACAAGCCCCACATATGGGCCAAGAACAAGAATGTAACTGATGATGGTGGACTGTTGATGCTAAAGTAGTCCTAACTGCTCCCAGACAAACCAATAATCAAGAAAAAAATACAACAAACAAACACACTACCACCAAACAACCAAATCAACAATTCCAACACACAACAAACCACCCACAAAAGCGTAAATATACACCATTAGGGGAACACATCAAGGCAATCATGCAAAAGTTGGTGCAATCAAACCTAATAATACTCCCAAACTACCAAAACTATCAAGAACCTCAAGTTAAACCACCATGGTATAACAAAAAGGATCTTTGCAACTTCCATAAGATTAAAAGACATAAAATGATGAGCTGCATGAAACTAAAGAACAGTATCCAAGATCTCATCGACAATGGAGACATGATTGTGGATCAACTAGTAGGTAACCAAGACCTAAAGATATACAAGAACCCAATTCTAGATCATAACAAGGGAAACGAAAATGGAAAGGGGAAAGACTACAATATTGTCAGTCATGTGTATTCCAATGTGGTCGCATCTTGTGAAAATTTCATATCAGTCGTCACCATCAAAAGATCTAGTGCGAAGTGTGGAGTCAACACACACTGAGGAAAGGTAACACTCTAAGGATCCTCATCATAACCTAGGGTACAACCTATGCTTCCAAAATCAAACCCTAGTAGTTACAATCTCCTAGACTAATTAAAGAAAACCCCTACACAAATCTCCATCCTAGAGTTGTTGAAACTATCCCCCGCATATAGGGATATCTTAGAGAAGGATTTTTTTGCCTCCTCTATACCCAAGAATATTAATACTAAGCAATTACAAGCTATGATAAGACACATCACCACCCCCCATGTTCTTACCTTCTCTAAACAAGACTTCCCAATGCAACCATCACACAATCCCACTTTGCACCTTCAGGTCGTTGTTCACAAGAATAAAGTTAAAAGAGTCCTGGTGGATGTAGGTGTTGGTCTAAATATTTGCACCCTTTAGTTAGTCAGAAACTTGGGATACTTAGAGGATGTCATTGAAAATAAAAAAGGTGTAACCATAAGGGAATATGATGATCAAGAGTAGGTGTCTCGAGGCATAATCAAATTACCTATCCAAGTAAGAATTTCCATTGCCGAAACCACATGCCAAGTGCTTGATCTTGACCTTCCTTACAATATTCTTCTAGGTCGACCATGGATCCATGCCATGCAAGTTGTAGCTTCCACACACCATCAATGTGTCAAATTTCCTTTTGAAGATAAAGAAGTTACCATCCATGGTGATCTTGAGCCATTTTATTACTATAAAAACCTTGAAGTTAAATTCTACAAGATATCACAAATACCAAAAAATGATGAAGGGTCCACATCCTCCTCATTCACTGACCCATCTTTCTTAGCAGCTACCTCAAAATCCAAAACACCCAATATACAAAACATAATAGACATCAAGGCACTAATCAAGGATAATGGATGTGGGGATTATAATTTGAAGAAGAATTATTTTTTATTAGGAGAGTTACCTCTTTATCCTAAGTCTCACAGGAAACCCCAACCTATCAAAAAGGTAGCTGAAACAATGAAGGTGGCATCTACCACCTTCACCAATGTTGAAAATGAAGGTGAAATTGTAGCTTAAAACTTGTAAACCTATGTGACTATAGATTTATTTAAGTGTTCCTTGTCACAATTATTTGTGTATGATTATCTGTTTACATCAAGTTTACCAATTGTAGAAAGAGACAGAAGATTGTAGAAGAATGAGACAAGAAGATAGAAGTGACATAGCATATACATGGAGAAACCCTTTTGGGAAAAAACTCCACCAAAATCAATAGTGCTTGTATTATTTAACATTAGAACAAGATTACAATAATATTGTATCAATCCTTGATCGATATGCTTCCTTTTCCTCTAACAATCCTTCTTCACAACCTACACAAAACTCTCATACACTTTCTGTAGCACAAACTGTCTTGCATTCCATGTGTGCAAACATGAATCACACATCCATGCTGCAAAAGCTTGAAACCCTCCACACATGCAAAGCTATACTTGCCTTTTGTAATGCAAAATCTTGTAATTTATACCAGTAAATAGATAATTAATAGGCGTACATGAAGCTCATAAGGTTAACTCAAATGACATAGAAACTCTCTCCAAGATCTCTAGATTAATACAAGTAGAGTTCCAAACTATGGCAATTAGTCAAGGCAAGTCTCGATTTGGCACCAAAACTGAACATAGTAGAATGGATTGATTCAAAGAAAGTATGCTAAGCATCCTCAAAGTTGCTTTTAAGAATGGGGGACCGCTTAATTTGAGCCTTGCAAAATATCTTCTCATGCAAGGTGCTCAAGGGTGATGATAACTTGGGCTCCCAAGGTGGGTCAATCTTAGTTAATAGAGTATATCTCCACCAATTCATTCAAACGGTATACATGGTGATCATCCCCATAGTGAATGTATCCACATTTATTTCATGCAACTAAAGTCATTGAATGGCCTGTCTAGTCAGCCGAAGTCGGCCGCATTCAGCTCAAGCCAACTTCATGCAGCCCCAGAATGTGAAACATACTTGTGGCCGGAGTGCTGGAACTGGGCTCCACTCGTATGTAAATATCGAATCCTAACTTGTGGGATGCTGCATGCAGAATTTGCTAAGTTTTATCAATCCTCCCAACAATTGCTTAAGAAATTTTGGTTTCACTTCCGTAGCCGTTTATGTCTCTATTTTTTGGGAGCTTTCTTGAACACCCCATGTTCTATCATTAGAATAATTAAAAGTATTAAATTACATGTTCGTTTCATTTCGAAATTTAAATATATACAATCCTATGTTGGGGGAACACTTTCCAGGACTTGGAATACATGAAATATATTTGGGATTGCAATTCCTGTGATAATCTGTCTTCCCCAATATTTTCTCCCCACTTGACATTGTAAGACTTGCAGGTGTGTACCAAACAAGGAATCATTAATATATATCAAGTACAGGACTCAAGGCCAATGGCCTTCTTGCACCAAAAGAACTTATCTGTAGCATTGATCAAAGTGTCAACTTTCTCAATCAATACCTTTCCCAAGTCTCTATAACCAAACTATCATAGGTAGAACTTCATGCTATCAACATAACAACACAAATCTACAAACAAATCCTTGTATATCCACCATCCTGCAAAATAAGACTTCAAGGTAATAACACACATAGACATGTGATAAAAAACCTTTGAAGTAACTCATTGTAGTAAAGTGTAACCAGTCCAAGAGAGGTTCCCCTCTCATACATAACACATATACCTTTTGGAACTCCCACTACATAGGTAATTTCTATAGACATTGAAAAATATCCTAATCGATGTCATACACTCAAATCAGACTTACTAACATCATTTCCTCTTTAATCTATCCTCTTTTCACTTAATTGATTTAATTAACCTAGCTAATTAATTAATTTCATCATTTTGATCTATTTGGCCTAATTAATTAAATTGAATGAATTCATCTCTTTTAGCACTAACAGCCATCTAATTAAATTAAAATGTTTTAATTTGTCTCCTGGTAATCCTATTTAATTAAATAACCTAAAAGTTATTTAATTAAATATCCTTTCACTCCCCTATTTATTAAATCATCTAATTAATAAACGTCTCTTAATTCTTCTAATTCCCTAATTGCATAAATTAAACCTTGTTTAATTAGAAATTAAACTAATTTTCCTCTAAGCAAAGGGATTCCCATGGAATATTCTTTATCCTTTTTGCACAATTAAAACTTTGTTTTAATTTATAAATTACCTTTTTCCTCATCCTAAAGGAATATTCTCTCTCCTCCAATCTGACTCATGTTGGCTAGCAGACAAGCTGAAACTTATTATACTGTAATTTCCTTTTTGACCTATGTGAGCAGGTCAAAAGTGTGTTTGTTTGAGGCAAGTGTGAGCCCTTGATTAACTTTCATCATGCATTCTCATCCATTGATGAGAATCCATTATCCATGCCGCTCATCCCCTTCATCTTGAACCGTTGATTAAGATTTTTAATCTCAACCATCCATTCCTCATTTGCTCCTATAAATAGATCACTATTTGGAGACAAATGGATCCATCTTGTTTGCAAACTTATTTTGTTGAATTCACTCATCTTTTACTCACTTGTTATCTTATTTTTCATTTTCATTGCATAATAGCTTAGAGCATCCATTAATGGATTCCATGCATCCATCTTAGTTTGTATATGAATTAGGATTTTCATTTTTTAGCTTAGAATTAGCTTAGATTAGATTAGCAATAGCATAATCAGTTCATTCATAGCATAAAATCATGGTAACTTAGCTTGCATCATGTTCATTTTTAGCATAAACTAGGTTTTCATACATCAATCACAAGGATTTCATCAATTGTCTTCCATAGAATCAACTGAAACAGGCTCACTGATCACATGATTGGGAAAGGGTCATCATTTCACAACAACATGACACCAATCCCCCAATAGAATAAGTTTCAATGGATTAGAGTAGGTATTTCAAAATATTTTGTAGTTTAACATGTTAAGTTTTAATGGCTTCCACTTCAATTTACATTGAATGATTTTATTGGGATTGAGGTTTAGTGGCTAAATCGCACTTTGATTCCTCATGGATCAAGTGTGGTTAACCTGTACTAATCCCTCAGTCACATTTTGGTGCTAGAAGGAGGGCTTTTCTAACTTTGTTTCATGATTTTCTCTTAAAAATTCTGAGTTGTAGGTTTCCAGGCTGGAGCGACGCTTTTAGAGACTCCAACAATGCTATTTTGCAACAGAGCGATGCTATTATTCACTAGAGCAATGCTTTTGCATAAGCGTCGCTATAATTGAAAAGTGTTACTATAATTGAAAAAAGCATCGCTATAATTGAAAAAAAAGTGTTGCCATAATTGGAATAAGAGTCACCATAATGCAAAAGCATTGCTATATTGATATAGTGATGCTATCGTTTTCTTGCTTTTATAGTCTATCTTAAAATGGTCATATCTTGGTCATACAGAGGTCTGTTTTGAAGCTTTTTTTTTAAATGGGGTAGAACTTCATGCTCTACACAATGGTATAAGTCTTTTTCAATTTTGGTGGAGTTAAAGTTTCCATTTTTGCATCTAAAGTCAAATCATATTGTAACTTGGTCCAAGTTTTAGGGTTGTAATGCTTAATCATTTATCTAACCCTAACATCTTCATGTTTTCTTGATTTAATCTTAAATTTGGAACATGTATTGCAGGTTTGAAGAGGAGCATGGAGCACTTAATTGAAGAAAAAACATTCTTTTCTTTAAATCTTATAATTGTAACAAGTGTTTTGACACTTTTGGGGAAATTATAACCCATCATATGTTGCTTTGGTTTATGTTTTAGGACCACTAAATTTCCATTGGGTTTTAAAACTTACAATCTTAGGACCAACTAGCTTTCAATTGGGCTTAAAACTCATTTCCAAAGTTGGCTAAAATTGAACCCTCGTCATTGTTTTTTGGGTTTAAAAATGAACGCTCAAAGTTGGATAAAATTAAATCTTCACATCATAATTTTACTTTGGGCTTAAAATTGAACAAGACATCTGCATATTTCATTTGGTTCTTAAAACGAACTCATCACTGCTTTGAGGGGTTAAAATTTACAACTATTTGTTATGTCTTGTGATTTACAACATTGTTAGTGGATGTGTATGCAATTCTCTCATG
>VDFB02178414.1:0-30788 GCA_007258455.2 Sequoia sempervirens
TTTCTCAGTTGTACCCCCACACCTAGGAATGATCACTTCATGTTGTTTTTAAAAGGGGGTCATTAAGGGGTCAATGGTGCATTTAATGAATTATTAAATGCTTTATTGTTGCAAAGTGAAGTTGGATGCCTAAAAGAGGTTGATTAATATTTTATTATTTCAAAAAGTGAAATGCTTAAAGTGGCATCCCTTTTGGAAGTTGAAGTGATTCAACTTCTTGGAATTTGAAGAGTCTCTTGTTGCTTCATTTGCCAATTGAAGTTTATATATTGCTGCTGTTTTGTAGAGCTGATCATCTTTGGAAATATTGTAAAGTTATGCTGCTGGTTTGAAATCCAGAATCCGGCTAAGGGAAAGCTTAGCAATTTGACTCCATTCTTTGGGCCTGAAACTATGGTTCCCTAGATGGTGGATTGAGAGTGTGCTTCATCCAGAAGTGCACATTGAGTTTCAAAGTTGAAAATTTTGTAGTTTTTGATAATAATTTTCAGAATTGTGTTTGTTGGTCATATCATGGTTGAAGGAGGTTTTCATTAATAGCTTTTTTTATGATTTTTATGTGCTTCTGGGTATTGAAGAAATTGATTCCTAGTACATGGGCACCCCTTCCCACAGAAGATCAGAATTTAATTTGAAGAATTTTGAGAGTTTTTATCATTTTGGAGTTGCTGGTTTGTCTACAGCTGAAAGTGTTTTTTGTTAACAGCTTTTTGAGCAAATTAAATATCATTCTGGGTATGTTTGCAAAGTGGTTCTAGACCCAAGGCGACCCCTTCCACAAGAGATTGGAATTTATTTCCAAGTCTTTGATTTTTATTTGCTAAATCGCCCTTCTCAAGAGTCGTACCATGTTGGGAGCATTGAGAATTGTGCAAGTAAATTAATGGTTACTTTTTGAAGCTGTTTCATCATCATGACATGGGCGCCTATCCTCCAGAGGTTCATTGCAATTGATTTCACTCAATTTGGAGGTAAATTGATAAAGTTATGTGCATTTCATTGATGTACAGTTTGCTGGTCTAATTTTCTGTATTCTCTATTTCTGATCAGACTTGTTAGTTTTTGATATAATGCTGGTTTGAGCTTCATTTCTATATCATTATTGTATTGTAAGAGTTAGAGGAAGTGTTACTCTAACCATTCATTGATTTGGAAGCATATCTTTCTTATTTGCAGCTGTTTAATTCATTGTAAAGCTGATTAGTAGTACTAACAGCTATTTATTTTATTTGCTGCAATTAGTTTAAATTTCATACTTCCACGATTGAGTGGTTGAGTTTAAATAATCATCTTTTTTTAATTGTAAGTTTCCCCCCACTAAATAAGTGGTTGTGTGGACTGTATTCCCCCCACGTTAATAAGTGGAAGTGAGGATTTAAATGGCTAGCTTGCCGCCTTTAATAATGTAATAATCTCACCCACTGAATAAGTGGAGTATCCCCACTGCTTGTGGATGCCTGCATCAGCAGATGAATTGTACTTTCAGCTTTGTTTATGCCTAATGATCCTCTGACCATATGCTATCACCTCGCCCACATTGGGATCTTGGTGAACATTCTTAGTTAGAGTTATCTTCTTTGTTGGTTTACATTTTGGAGCTAACGCTAATCAGTGTTTGGTTGCTGATTTGAATGTTAATTTTGGGAAAAAATTAATGGGGAATATTTCTAAAATATTGAATAATTTTTTTTAAAATTTGTAAAGTACAATACAACAATGCGAGGAAGGCACCCGTTAGGGTTAGATAAATCAAACCAGCAGTTACAATATAACTCTTTGCCAAGAATGCGCACTCAATCTCAACAAGAGAGAGGTTGTCATATGGCAAGAGGATCGTCAGTACAATAAATCAGAACTGCAACTGAAAGTAACTCAACACCAAGTATGTACTACCCAAACCAGAATGGAATGAGGTGACCATATGGTGGAGATTTAAAGAAATACAAATGCAACTTCGAAATAAACTCAACACCCAGAATGTGCTTTCAAACCCGGAATGGGAATGGAGCTACCATAGGGCAGAGATGTAAGTTATTACAATGCAATTCAACTGTAGATAGGCGGCAAGCCAGCCTCTTCCAGTTATCCAGTGGGCATTACAAGCATGATAAAGCAAGACTAAGAAAATGTTGACAGTACTACTGTGCAGCTTACAATGTATTGAAGAGTGCCTGCAAGATCAAGGATTAGAACTCTGCAAAGTGCTGCAATAGTAAATATATCTTCCAATAGATCAAATATGAATTCCTAACACCCACCCTTCACTCATACACAATTTTCTCAAGTCTGATATGACAGACCAGCAACATGAATATCAGAACCAGCAACACAGAATCCTCTCAAAATGCTCATAGCTCACTCATTTCTAACCCAAACGACTTCAAATCTGATGCAATAGACCCTCAAAATGATGGCGCCTAGTTTAGTAATGAGAAAGGGCAGCTAAAAGTGGCTATTAATTAATGGCACGGATCCCAAAGCACTCCAGAAAGTACGGCTTTCAAGGAATGACGAATTTGCTTTATAAAATTAGAAACTTCATTAAAAATCCCACAAATTTGCAAGTAAGGTCGCCCCAAGTAGAGAAGATGATATGACCAACACCCAGAACAATATCTTTTTTATTTTTTGATATATGAATGAAACTTCGAATTAGCTATGATATTCAGCAACTCCAGAATATGACAGAAAATGCAAGTACTTAGCTACAAAATGCAAGATCATCAAAACAATGCAAAACCTCACTACAAATTCACTCAAAACAAGCAAACCTCTCTACTGGGTGCTATCTCTCAAGCAC
The DNA here is from genome assembly GCA_007258455.2 of Sequoia sempervirens. Classification (NCBI taxonomy): domain Eukaryota; kingdom Viridiplantae; phylum Streptophyta; class Pinopsida; order Cupressales; family Cupressaceae; genus Sequoia; species Sequoia sempervirens. The sequence continues at coordinate 2,801 of VDFB02178414.1, forward strand.
GAAGTCGAGCCCAAGCTAGGAGGCATTCATTCCTCGAAGCAATCCAGCAACCATTTCGGCAGCATAACAATACTCAAGATATCAGATGTCCAAATGAAGACCCAAGCTCACCTTTTATAACTTTGTGAAAACTCTCTAGAAGCTTCTAGAAACCCTAATTTTCAAATTTGAAGTAACTCCTTTTCCCTCCAAAGTTGGCGTCTCATTTCTCAAGGCAATTTAACTTTTAATTTGAATTAATCTTCTCCTCAAGATGGGCGTCCCTTTTCAAACATTGATTTTTGGACCTTAGAATATAATAAAATATCTCCATGAGGCGCCACCCCTCAAAATCCCCCTTTTATGAACAACTTAAAGTTGCCTCACTAGGCCAAGGGGTCTCAATAATAAAATATAACATTAAAGTATAACATTTTAAAATCAACTGGATGTCTCACCAAAAATGCTTCCCAAGGTCAAGATTGATCAAACCAACTGAACATACTGAAGATGAGAGCCAACCAAGCCGAAGTCAACAGGACCACTGCCAAAAATAGAATTTACTAAAAATAGTAAATTCTCGAAAGTGCTCAGAATGCCGAACCGAAACCACCAACGCGAAGCTCTCAGAAAACCCAGAAGGAATCCGCAATCCAAGTTCAACATTTCCAAGTGCAAGCTCCGCAAAAGGACAAAAACGTCCCCCAAGAAGTTTGGAAACCCTAATTTCAAGCTTTTGTTTAGCCTACGAGCTTCCAGAAATAGGCTAAATCCAAATGAAGAGCATAGGGCTAAATTGGGGACATTGCAGAATTCGATTAATTATAGGAGCAAAGAATCACATACATCCTGTGATCCCGATTATACTACATGTTTAAGCAGTTGAGTGACAAAAGATCTTAAATTTTTACACCAAAAAGGGAAGTCAAAAGCGTGATTCTAGTTTGGCTCACTTGTAGCCAAGGTATTTATCCAGTTGTGATTAGGCATGGCTAATGAAGAAGAGATGAAGTTGGAAGAGACTCTCTTTATGGCTGGAAAGAGACTTGGTAAAGAATTTCAGTCAAGAGAAAATGAAGAGAACATTCTTCATTTGTTAGAACAATGCTTGAGATGTGTGAAGCAATCACCTTCAGAGAAAATGGAGTTGGCACTAGCTCCTGTAGTGAATACTTTGAATCAGCCCTATTGGTTGGGGCATCTTGATGAAGAAACCAAGCTGCTGATTTCTTCTGGTTTTATGGAGATAATGAGAATTGTAATTCCCCAGTTGCCCTATGATGATGAAACTATGAAGATCATATTAAAGATGATAGTGGAATGTTTTCAAGATTTGGATGAAACTGGTAGTAGCTTGTTTCCAAGAAGAGCTGCTATTTTAAAAACATTTTCTAAAGTTGGTGCTTGCATCTTATTGATAGAATTTGAGATGGAGAATCAGATTTATCACTTGCTTAATTATCTTTTCACCTCGACCTGGAGTGAGCAAGAAGAGAGTGTGCTTGCAGCTGTCATGAATGTTCTAATCTCTATAATTAAAGAAGCTGATAGTCTTCCTGAAAGTGTCCAAACTCTTCTCTTGGATGCTTATAAACATGAAGAGCAGATTTCTCCCACTGCTGATTTGTTAGTTAAAGAAATTTTCAGTCAATGTGAAGATAAGTTGAAACCATTTTTTAAGAAGACTGTTGTGAACAAAGAGGAGATTTCCGAAGTTGAAGAGGAGGATGAAAGTTGGAATCCCTTTGAAGACATTGCAAAAGTTCAAGGGGTATCTACGGGTTTGCACATCCAAGCATTTTGTAAAAAGAATGTAATGTGTCTGGAAGCCTTGAAGACTAGTGAGGTACTCTTGTTTTCTACAGAGGAGAACAGTGAGTTGACTTGTGTTAAGAAGCCTCATGTTGAAGATTCAAAGAAAAAACTTTTGGAAACAAAAGTTGAAACAAAGATGCATGAAGAGGCCATAAGTGTAGATCCAAATGAAAGAGAAGTTCGATTAGTAGAAGATATGTGTTCAATCAGCAATTTGCTTCTTCACAATTCTAGAGAATGTTGGTTTGAAAGTCAAGTCAAGGAGGAGAAGAAGAAAGAGGAAGATGAAGTTTCTTCCCACTTCAAAGTTGATTTGATCAATTCTTTTGAATCATGTGTACGAGACAACATGGAAGGTGAAGTTTCTAGTAGTTATAAGGCAGATTTTTCTTCACCGGAAATCAAGCTAAGGCAAAAAGCTAAGGAATTGGAAGGCACTATGGATGGAATGATGAAGAGTGTTCACCACATGCGAGACAAGTTGAGGAGTACAACTCAAACCATTTTTGAAATCTTTATCCATCAAAGTTGTTCTACATCATCTCAGCCAGTATACAATGATTGCAGCTCAAGTTCACACATTGCTGATAATGGAATTCAAATTTTGTCAAATCTTGATAGAATTCATAGACATGTAGAACAGATGATTTATGATGTGCCTAGGGGAGAAGTTGTATGTTGCATTTCTATTGATGACATGAAGTCCATTAAATTTGCCTTGGAGGAAATTAAATCTAGTCTTTTGCACATCATTCGTGACAAAGACTTAGTGGCCAATATTGCTGACAAGGCATTGGAGTGGCATGAGCTTACCAAAACAAAGTTGCAAGAAGTGCATGAGACTCTAATTGAAGCAGAGAATCAGATTTCTGCTGTTCAATATTCATGGGAGCAAGAAAATAGAAGAAGAGCAGAGGAGCTTCAAGAAATTCTTGATGAGTTTGATCTCATACAAGAAACATATGATTTGGAATGCTGTCCTAAGAGACCAAAGCATTCAAATTCTCAAGCTTATCAAGCTTTTGACAATCTCCTGTATGAAGAAGGTTCTAGTAAGGTTTATGTAAATCCTCTTTTTGAAAATGACGAAGAAATTGCTTCAGAGATTACTAAAGAAGGGGATTTGAGTTTGTCTTCCAGCATTGGAGAGTTAATACGTGAGTTGCACGAAGTTGAATCTACTGCTGCTCCTAGTGCAACCATTCAGCAAAAATTGGTAACTTTTGAAACACAAAGAAATGAAGGCATTCTTATTGTTCATCAACAAAGAGTTGATGGGTTTGTTGATGAAGGTTTAATTTATTTTTTGATGAGGATGCTTGTGAGACTCATATCAGATTTTAGTTCATCTTCTCTTAGAGTGATCACCATCTCTCACCATCTTAGTCTTAGAGTGATGAAGGAACAAGAAGCAAATCAAAGGAATCGGAGTTATCCTTGAGAAGTGGCTCTTCATGGTTATTAGTTTGGGATCCTGGCATTACTTGGGAAGAAGGTAATTTCAAAGTAGATAGACCAACATATAATATTCAGAATGTAGTTGTGACCATTTTCTTTTGTGTTGGAAAATGTCTTCAATTGCAAATTAGTATTTGGGATCTCAAGTATTTTCTTATGAAGAATGGAATGCATAAAAAGAAGGTTGGATGGAGCGATAAGTGTCAAAAATTCTGTTTTATGTTTGTTGCTTCCTTCTTTCTATGTCATTGGTTCTTTATTTCTGATCATAAATTGGTGTTCTGGGAAGGAAATATGATCAGAAGTTGGTTTGTGGTGGCATGTGGTTTTTTGCTAAAGATGCCACCAGCTTGGTTCATGAGCAGTGATGCTCATTTTGATAAAAGATTCTTATGTTGCAGCTGTTGCTTGTCTTCTTGGATGCTGATTTTCCAAAAATCAGATCTCAAGATGATTATTTCAGACCTCTTAGGAAGCTGGTTACTTCATTTACAGGCCTCTCCACCTCCTATTTGGACTGAATTTCTACCACAAATGAGCAAGGGAATGATTCAGTATGGTCAAAGTTCAGGTATGGGTTGTTCATTGATGGTTGACAGTGAATTTTGTGGTACCAACTCATACATTACTTTTTGGGACAGCGAGTTATTAGCTGATTTGATTTGTCAAATTGAGACTCTTGATGTGAGACATGTGAATATTTCTTGGAGTTCTTTCAGTGAAATCAGTTTGCTTCAAAGGAAGCATTGTGCATCCTCTTGGATAGGGATGGAGTGTGGAGCATTGCTCTTGGTTTGGCATTGGTTTAGAAGCATGTTTGAAAATATTTTTGTTGCTGATCAGAATTATGACAGCAAGATTTGGAGGTCCTACAGACTGATATGGGACCCAGGCACTAACATTTTTGGTGCATTGTCTTTTGTGGATCGTGACATGTTGATCCACTTTGAGTATTCAGTTGTTTTAATCAGAGTAGCACAACGGATTAGAGGAACAGTGTTCCTAAGAAAGTTTTGGAATCCTGGTATCACTTGGGTTTTCTATTCCCCAATTGAAGATGATGAAGCCAATGATGGTCTTCTAGAATTTATTCCCATGATGTTTCAGTTTAATTTTAATCTGGTGATTTCTTTTGTTGGCATCCAGCAGTGCAATGGTTACATCAGTAGGTGTTATCTTTCACCTAGGTTGATTTGGGACCAGGGATCACATTCAGTTTCAGTTTGGTTCAGTATGGCGATTTCAAGTTGGCATTGGAATTGCTTGAGGACAAGCAATTTTGGGAAGGGCGGACTGTAATGTCCCCATTTTGGCCATATGCTCTTCATTTGGATTTAGCCTATTTTCGGAAATCCATAGGCTAAGCTGAGGCAGAAAATTAGGGTTTCCTCTTTCACATACTGCTCAGTGGCGTTCTGAGGTTGTTGTGCAGACTTACTATTTATAGCAGTTCACTATTTTTAGCAAGTCTATCTTTTGGCAATATCTTCCTAGCAGTAGTTCAATCCTTTGCAGTTCAATGTTCAGTTTGGCTTTCTGTTGTTTTGATGTGAACTTACTATTTATAGCAGTTGGCTATTTTTAGTAAGTCTAATTTTGGCAATAGCATCATCAGCAATTCAGCTCAAGTCATTTTGCTATCCTTCAGTTTCAGTTTGGCTTTGGTTATCTCCATGGATTACGTTTTATACTTAGTCATTTTTATGTTTCTCAATTGTACCCCCACGCCTAGGAATGATCACTTCATGTTGTTTTTAAAAGGGGGTCATTAAGGGGTCCATGGTGCATTTAATGAATTATTAAATGCTTTATTGTTGCAAAGTGAAGTTGGATGCCTAAAAGAGGTTGATTAATATTTTATTATTTCAAAAAGTGAAATGCTTAAAGTGGCATCCCTTTTGGAAGTTGAAGTGATTCAACTTCTTGGAATTTGAAGAGTCTCTTGTTGCTTCATTTGCCAATTGAAGCTTATATATTGCTGCTGTTTGTAGCGCTGATCATCTTTGGAAATATTGTAAAGTTATGTTGCTGGTTTGAAATCCAGAATCCGGCTAAGGGAAAGCTTAGCAATTTGACTCCATTCTTCGGGCCTGAAACTATGGTTCCCTAGATGGTGGATTGAGAGTGTGCTTCATCCAGAAGTGCACATTGAGTTTCAAAGTTGAAGATTTTGTAGTTTTTGATAATAATTTTCAGAATTGTGTTTGCTGGTCATATCATGGTTGAAGGAGGTTTTCATTAACAGCTTTTTGTATGTTTTTTATGTGCTTCTGGGTATTGAAGAAATTGATTCCTAGTACATGGGCACCCCTTCCCACAGAAGATCAAAATTTAATTTGAAGAATTTTGAGAGTTTTTATCATTTTGGAGTTGCTGGTTTGTCTACAGCTGAAAGTGTTTTTTGTTAACAGCTTTTTGAGCAAATTAAATATCATTCTGGGTATGTTTGCAAAGTGGTTCTAGACCCAAGGCGACCCCTTCCACAAGAGATTGGAATTTATTTCCAAGTCTTTGATTTTTATTTGCTAAATCGCCCTTCTCAAGAGTCGTACCATGTTGGGAGCATTGGGAATTGTGCAAGTAAATTAATGGTTGCTTTTTGAAGCTGTTTCATCATCATCACATGGGCGCCTATCCTCCAAAGGTTCATTGCAATTGATTTCACTCAATGTGGAGGTAAATTGATAAAGTTATGTGCATTTCATTGATGTACAGTTTGCTGGTCTAATTTTCTGTATTCTCTATTTCTGATCAGACTTGTTAGTTTTGATATAATGCTGGTTTGAGCTTCATTTCTATATCATTATTGTATTGTAAGAGTTAGAGGAAGTGTTACTCTAACCATTGATTGATTTGGAAGCATATCTTTCTTATTTGCAGCTATTTAATTCATTGTAAAGCTGATTAGTAGTACTAACAGCTATTTATTTTATTTGCTGCAATTAGTTTAAATTTCATACTCCCACGATTGAGTGGTTGAGGTTAAATAATCATCTTTCTTAATTGTAAGTTTCCCCCCACTAAATAAGTGGTTGTGTGGACTGTATTCCCCCCACGTTAATAAGTGGAAGTGAGGATTTAAATGGCTGGCTTGCCGCCTTTAATAATGTAATAATCTCGCCCACTGAATAAGTGGAGTATCCCCACTACTTGTGGATGCCTGCATCAGCAGATGAATTGTACTTTCAGCTCTGTTTATGCCTAACGATCCTCTGACCATATGCTATCACCTCGCCCACATTGGGATCTTGGTGAACATTCTTGGTTAGAGTTATCTTATTTGCTAGTTTACATTTTAGAGCTAACGCTAATCAGTGTTTGGTTGCTGAGATTTGAATATTAATTTGGGAGAAAAATTAATGGGAATATTTCAGTTTCAAGAAAAAAATCCCTCCTAGTTTTAGTGCGACTCCACATAGGGATTGCCATTGTGCTTCAGGTTGTTGTTGATTCACCAATTTCAGTTGTTTGATTCTAGTTTGAGGATCCAGTCTTTGGTGTGAAGACTCTCAAACTTCCACATGTTTTGGTGTTGATGAAATATTCAATTTTTTTTTGAAAAGATTAGTTTGCGAAATGTTTCTATTTTCTAGTTTAATGTGTTATTTTACCATTGTGTATTCTCTGTGCTTCAATGTTGTAGTTAGATTTTATGGTAAGCACGTATGAAAGATCTTCAACATTTTTATCAATATTAATATTATCTTTGAACTTACATTCTAGTTCCTTATTGTCACGAAGATCATAAGATTCCAGATTTGAAAATTATTCATTTTTTTTCCATAGAAAAATATACCAATTTAAAAATTTCATATAGTCTTCAGGTGTCATATTTCTCCTTGTGGTGCACATTATCAGTTGCATTGGTTGTTCCTATTTTGTTATTTCATGCTGAAAGAATCCCAGACCTTGTGTTTAAGGGTCCATTGTAGCGAAATTGTTAGCATTAAGGTTTGATTATTTTTTGGAAATTTCCAAGATAAGTTTTGGCGTGTTTTCATAAGGTTTTCAATCAAACTAGACTTTGATTTATAGTTTGCTGATTGGTTTAGATAAGTGGCGCCATTCCTTAGGCGTCATAACATTATTATATTCCAACACAACAATGTGATGTCTTCAACAAAGGAAAAGGACCTTCAATATTGATCACAACATTATATATCTTTCTCTCTGTGAATTTCATTGGTCACTTGAACCTAAAGGGGACAACAAAGTACGACACCATGTTCTTATATCCTTAATGGTTGAATATGGGACTGCGGTACCATATAAAGAGTTATAGGAAGACTTTAAATCAAAATATTTTGTTTGGCTGTCGGCACTTTGGAAAGGGGAAAACTTGCTTGGAAGATCATATTAGAATCATCTTTGGCAAGCTATAATATTGATTTGACATTGTTGTTAAATCTTGCTTTTGGTGAAGATGGCAGGTTTTAAGGTGCTGCTAATCACAGCTGATGCTGCAGCATGTGTTGGTATAAATTTGATAATCTTATACATTGTTTCCTTGCTGCTGTTCTAGAATTGAGTCATATAGCACAAGGAAATTAATAATTTAGCTTTGCTGTCGTTAATGCTGGTCAGATTTATTGCTTTTCAAAGGCATAATAAACATTTGATCAAGTGATTAAAGGAGCAGTTTACAGTGCAGTAACTGCAGGGGAAATGTTATTCATTGCTGGCGAGGTGCTTCAAGATTGGTTTTGTTTACGTCAGCAGATTATCAATTTATTGATCTAGCTTCAACAATCCAGGTATATCTTTATTGTTTTCAGCTTAACTTCAAACTGTCTTCTTCCCTATTATGAATAGAAGTAGCTGTCACACGTACACCTGGTTTAATTACAATATTCTAATTTCTAATAACTAAATGGATTTTACTACTAATAGATTATTTAAAATTACTAAAGATCTTGGATTGTTCACTGTGAATCCTTGTATTTGTGTAAAGATCTAGTACATTCATCCAATGGATCCGTTTACTTTCAGTATATTTTCCACCTTGCTTGGCTTTTTTGTCTTGGAATCTGAGTGATTTGGATTTGCCATTTTAGCATTGATGCAAATCCACTTACATTCCAGCCACTTTGGCTTGATCAATTCTGTAACTTTGCCCATATTGTAAGAGTGTTCAACTTTTCATCAATATCTTTCAATTAATTGCCGCCCTTGTTCCAGTCTACGTATACTCACTTTTCCCACATGGAACTTAATGATCAAAAGAGCTAACACCTAGGGGTTATTACAATGACCTTAGGTTCCTTCACATCACCAATATTCTTCTCTGCTTCTCATGTCTCTTTTGAAGTCAAGTTGTCCAGGTAGTTTGTCTTTCACTCAGCAATTCCTTCACTAGCCTTAGCTCTTAAAGCTACTAATTTGCTTTTCCAACTTTAGTTTTCCTTTGTCATTCTTTGGTGGTCTTTGTCAGTATCTTTCGATCACCTTTTTTCTTCTTCATCTTGTCTCAAATATGGATGCCAAATATTTCTAAAGAGTTGACCTTAATTATCTTCAATAAAGGCATCATTAAAAATTGCACTACCTCTTACTTTTAGTGCCCTTGCTCAACCATCTTTGACAAAAAAAGTCCAACAAAAATCATCCTTTTTATCTTTTCTCATTCTAACAAATATACCAAGTCATATGCCAAGTGTCAAATAGAAATTATGTGGAAATAGCTCTTTCTCAATACAACTTTTCCCTTTCCCCATTTGCTTAATGTCCCCTTCTCAAGCCTAGTCATCTTTTGCGATAGTTAGCCTATTCTTGAGTTCCCATAGGCTAATTGGTATTGGTTAGGGGACTCCAAGGTTCTTGGATAGCTCTTTGGTGGGTTTTCACAGTGTCCAATGGTGTGTTGGTGTTCTATTGGTCCTTGGTATGGTATTGATGTTCTCTATTGCATTTTTGGCCATTTGGGTTGTTCTCACATTTATTGGAACAAGGCTATTTTTAGTAAGTGCTTGTTTTAGCACCAAGCATCTTCCCTCGTCATCAATAGCTTCTTGGTGTGATCCATTTCCGTTTCAGATGTCTCTTCGGTGCTTTTAGTAAAATGATTGAAAGTATTTTAATATTTACACTAAAAGTATAAGTAAATATTTAAATATTACATTGAAAATTATAAACATTATAAAGTGAACTGTTGCCCTAAGTTAGTTACTTTGAAGTACACTTAGGAAAATGTGTAAAAAGTGGGGGCCTTTAAGGCAAAAATACATGGCCCGAGTTTTAAAATGGAAGCCTTTTTACCTCCAACTTTATATATGTGTGGACTTTGGGCTCTAATTTCCTCTCATTCCAAAATGCACACATAGCTTAGATGCTATGGAATGAACAACAAGTTCTCCCAAGAGTTGATTGAGGATGAAAACCCTCGTCAATCTACAATCGTTTTGATGGTGCAAGATCCATCCTAGCTGGTTGGGTGTTTTCATACAAGAAACACATTGAGTTTCAAGTATTTTGCTTTTTCCAAGGTTTCTAATGAAGATTTATTAAGTTTTTTGATTTGGATATTTTGGAGTGGACTGATACAAAGATATCAAAGTTTTGGTGAGTATTTAGGAGTATTGCAATTTTTTCCTTACCTGGTTGTACCATTGCCCAATGAGGTTGTGCCCTACAAGTATGTTGGCCCATGTTGAATGAAAGGCTGGAGGATTATGGGAATTGGATATTTAGAATTGTCTTAGCAAGCCGCCCTTATTCTTGATGATGGAACCAGCCAATATGCAAGCTCTGAACTTCACTAAGCAATTTGTCCAGATTCAGGCCGTACAGTTATGAGGCCCTTAATTGACTGAAAAACTGAGTTTGGGGGTGTTTTAAGGGGTCTGAAATCAGTTTGTGCAGCAGCGCCCAGGGCTGAGTATCACTCAGCAGCAGCTTTAACATATAAAAAGGGTCAGAAAAAATTAATGTGATTTATTCAAGGAAAAAACCCCTGTCTAGGCTAGCGCCAGTTTTGAGAGGGCATGAACTTACTAACAGGTCTGCTAATGTGGAGTTTCCTGGTGTTTGGAGGCGTGTAGGGGTCTGCTGGACTCTTGGGAAGAATAATATTCACTGACTTATTGATGCCTCAGGCTGGTGTGAGGACAGTTCAATTTGGCTCCAATGATTCAATGTTGACAGTCATTGAATTTTCAGTCACTGTAGAGTGCACAGTAGTAGGTTACCATCCTAGTTCACATTGTCTGGAGCCTCTTCATGGTGCTGGGTGGAAATTGGTCACATCTACAACTTGCTATGGAGTGTAGGAGGACTACAAGTATTATTTTGATGGAAAATGGTATTGTTAAAGTCTCATGTGCCCTGTAAATCAGTCATCACAGTCTGCAACCTTTGTATTTCTGATTAGAGAGGACATTTAGTTTGCTGGGTAAATTATGAGCAGTTTGGAGTGTTTGGAATATGTCATTTGCAATACCCAGGGGTTGGTTTCAAAGAGTTAGAGTTGTCAGGACCTGCAAACCGAATTACAGACCTGCTGTAGCATCTTCAGCCTCTCAGACCTACTGTTATCGGTCCTTATTGACTCTCTGCTGATGCCAAGATGGAGGTATTTATCTATCGAATATTCAATGACCCTTTGTTAGTCATATGGACCTGCTATGATGTGTTTCTTCAATTCTGATAATGTAACCAGCCATGCAATAAACTTGATTTGCTTATCAGTCATCATTTAATCAGTTTGCTCAGTTTCTTTCTAGTTCATGTTATTTGTGGTCAAGCATAACAGTACTGTGGCAGAGTTGATAATAGTCTTTGGTGTTTCCTTGTTGCAGTTAATTGTGAAACTTATTTGGACAACAAACCCTCAAAAAAAAATTAGGGGTGTTCTTACACCATTTCCTTTGACACTTTTGAATGTGATAACCCAAGTCAATTTTTCACCATATTTAGATTATTCATATACCTTACTTTGCCTAAGCTTCACATTAACAAGGTAATTGCTCTACCACTAGATTTCTCGTCTACCTCAGTTTAAGAGATTCCTCACTCTACCACAAATTTCGTTCATTCTTCTTATGCGGTTTCCACTATCATTGGTGTTGCCTTTAACGTTGATACAATCACCTATCTTTGTTCTACTTAGTTTTTCTGAAATATACCGAGCCAATTTTTTTGTTTTTTGAAAGTGATTACAAACAACATACACCCATTAGGGTTAACAAATAACTAAACAATGCAGAATTCAACTCTAACCAAGAATGTACACCAGGATCCCGAGATGGGCAAGGTGTTAGCATGTGGTGAGAGGATCTCAATGCAATACATGAACTGAAATAACCCTAACCAAGAATGCGCCAGATGACGGCGTGCATATGGTCAAAGGATCCCTATCTATTGCAATACTGAAAGCAACTCAACACCAAGTATGTGCTACTCAATCCAGGATGGAGATGAGGCGACCATATGGCGGAGATATATGATATTACAATGCAATTCAAGTAAACAGGCGGCAAGCCAGCCTCTTCCACTTATTCAGTGGGCAATTACAAAGCATGAAAACAAGATTTAGAAGAGATGCTGATAGTACTACTGTGCAGCTTACAAAATGTTGAAGAACGCCTGCAAGATCAAGGATTAGAGCTCCACAAAGTGCTGCAATAGTAAAGATGTCATCCACTAGATCAAATATGAAGTTCTAACACCCACCCTTCACTCATACACAATTTTCTCAAGTCTGATATGACAGACCAGCAACATGAATATCAGACCAGCACTCTAATTCCTCATTGAAATGCTCATATCTCACTCAATACCCACCCGAATGAAGTGAAATCAAATGCAAGATACCCTAAGAAGTATGGCGACCAAGATGGGATACCACAACACCACAAATAACCCTTAATTATTTCTTGCACAAATCCCAAGGCAGCAAGGATGGTACGGCCCAGCAAGAGGGGCGATTTCATAAATAAAATCCAATTCTTACTTAAAAATTTTGTAACTTAACAGAGAGGGTCGCCCCACCTAAACAAGTTGAAATATGCAGTACCCAGAATTATATCTTTTTGTATTTTTGATATATGAATGAAAACTACAATCAGCTATGTTATCAGCAACTCCAAAAAATAACATGAAATGCAAATAACTAATCTCCAAATGAAGGAACAACACTACAATGCAAACCTCACTACAAGATCACTCAAAATCCAGCAAATCTCTCCACTAGGTGCTATCTCACAAGCACGAAGTTGAGCCAAGCTAGGAGGCATTCATTCCTCGAAGCAGTCCAACACCATTTCGGCAGCATAACGTTACTCAAGATATCAGATAATCCAAATGAAGACCAAGACCTCCTTTTATAACTGAGTGAAGACCCTCCAGAAGCTTCTAGAAACCCCTACTTTTCAAATTTGAAGTAACTCCTTTTCCCTCCAAAGATGGCGTCCCTTTTTCTTCAAGGCAATTTGACTTTTAATTTAAAATAATCTCCACCATAAGATAGGCGTCCACTTTTAAAGCATTGTTTTTGACCTTAAGAAAATATTAAATCATCTACATGAGGCGCCACCCATAAAGACCACCTTTTAAAACAACTTAAGTTCAATCACTAGGCTAAGGGGGGGGGTCAACAGCAAAATATAACATTAATACATGACTTTATTAAAATAATTCGAACTTATCTCTCCAATTGTGCCCCCAAGCCAAAAATGAATAAGCCAACTGAACAGTCTGAAGTAGAAAGCCAACCGTGCCGAAACCAACAGGACCACTGCCAGAAATAGAATTTACTAAAAATAGTAAATTCATGAAAGTGCTCAGAATGCCAAGAAAATCACATCACCGCGAAGCTCACGAAAAACCCAGAAGGAATCCGCAGTTCAATCACCAATCCGTGAGCAAAAGAAACCACCAACCATGAAACCCTAATTTTCACCCCCGAGTAGCCTACGGGTCTCCAGAATAGGCCAACGGTCAACAAAAAAGATCATGCTCGAGAAGGGGACATTACATTTTCATTGCCTACTTGAACTACTCAAGAAACTTATCAACCACAATGATGCAACCATACCATGCTTTATTAATTTCTAAAATTACATTGGACTGTACCACTTTATTGACCCATGTCATCCTACTTTTCCTTTGCCTCAAAATAACTGCTCCAACATTTCCCTTCATAGGGTCAAAACTGATGTGTTTTGTACCCATTATGGTTCGTTATCCTCATACCACTACTTTCAATTCTAAAACTAGTATTTCAACATTTGTTTGTCGATTTTCCCTCATGTTCACAAAACATTGCTTGCTATACTCTAATCCTTGTTTAGAATCAACTGAAACAGGCACCTTCTACTAACCATTATCAAAGGTCATGTATCTTTGAAATGTACAGCTAGGAGATAATTGTCAACTCCACAAGCTCAATGACATTGAAGAAATGAAGTTTACTCCAATAATATCAACTTACTTCAGCATTCACCTTGCGCCTCCTTAGGACATTGCTAGTCCTATCTTTCATTTATTCCCTCAATTTAGTCTTCACATCTACCTTTTTCATCTAGTATCTCTTTGAGCAGCACCAATTCTTCTACCTCATTGAAATCTATTAGTTGTTGGAACAACATCCCTTCTCTTTCCTAGAAGCTATGAGAAGTCCTCTCAGCACTTGTAGCACACCATAATGGTATCTATCACCTCCTGCTTTTTTGCTCATCTTGTCACTACTTGGGAGGTCTACAAAACATTATTGTACATTATGAACAAGGGTTTGGCAATAGAAGACACCATTGTAGCATTTTGCAAACCGTAAAAATGTGGAAGGCTTGTGTTCACATGTTGTTAACTTACTAGAATGTAATTGACTAGAGCATAGTAGATTAAGGAGCATCTTACTCACTCTTCTTGGAGTTTATAGCCATCCAATATTTTCTCCAAAGTAAGCCTTCAATGTTTCAATCATTGTCATGTGTTTCCATATGTTTCATTTATTGTTTCCACATTGATTGCATACTACAAAATGAAGCTTTAACTTTCTTGGTGTTAGAATATTTACACTTGACATTGTTTTGAGGAGACCAAGAAGAATTACTAAATTGAAATCATTTGCTCATGAGCAATGTGTGGAATATCCACTCTATTTATAAATCAAGTGAAATCAAAGTGGGTTAAAATTAACTATTGACATTGGTATTTTAGTTGTTTAATGAGATTCCACGGCTATAACCTTTACTAGGTCTACTAGAAGTGGCAATTTATGTGCATTTGAACCTAGGATTGATACTAGAGAATGGAATAAAGCACAAAAAAGAATGTTCGGAGAAGAAAACAGACATATGGCTGATGGAAAAGAGAGGTTTAGAAAGTTAGAAGAGTATGTGGCAATGATATTCAATTCTAATGGTCAAATTGGTATGCTTAAGAGTGTTCCTCAAGCTATAACTTACAAGTTTGATATAGAAACAAAGAAATGATAAGAGTAGTAGCCCAAGAAGACTGATTTTGAAGACAGATATTTAAACCAAACCAAGGTCTCAATTTGGAGCATGCCTATGGAGGGTATGTTTAATTCATGTTGAGTTGCCATTGAACTTTGAGAGTTCAGGTGACATAGTAGGAAGAAGAATCACTTGAGCATAGGTAGCCAATGCATCCCCATTTTTTGAACACATCACAAAGGTTGATGTCCCATTAAAGTAGGGTAAGAAGGGGTGACATTTAGTATGGAGAGCTAAGACTTCCTTGTGTGCCAAATCCATCATGAAGGCAAAGGTTCCATTAAACTTTGAGAGTTCAAGCAATAAAGAAGTAACCTAGGAGCTAAGGCATTCCTATGAAAATATTGCTAACGATGGGGTGGTGATGACCACTCATATGAGTGGTCTAGCCACTACTCCTATGTAATGAATAATATATTGCACACAAATTCTACATAGAGAATAGGACCCCTACAAGTTCTAGGGTGGTGATAGTCTTCCAAATGGTGATCAAGAAAGGAGCCTTCTAAGTGAAGGTTACCTCAAGGATAGTCGTTGAGGGGCATGGTTGATTCCCTTGGGGGACACCCTCCAAGATAGGTATCTTGAGGCTCAAAATAGGCAATAGATCCCCTACACAAGCTATTGGGTGGTGAAAGTCTTCCTAATAGTAATCAAGAATGAGGCCCTCTAGGTGAAGGTTACCTCGAGAATAATCATCGAGGGGAAGGCCTCCAGGAGATGAATCTAGTACACTGCCGCATGTAAATGCAATCAAATACCAAGTAGGAGGCCAAGTCAAGTGCACTAAGTGAGACTCATGATAGTTTTCAAGGGGAAATCCTTTGAGGATATGGATCTCATACACAATGACAATAACAAATCATCCTCATTGTTGCACATAGATGTAATCAAAGACCAGCTAGGAGTTCAAGTTAGGTGCTCAAGTGAGACTCATGATCCCTCTATGCGAGTACTCATGATATGCCAAGTGGTATATGTGAGAATCCTCCCAAAGATTTATATAACATGCAGATGATGATCATATTCATCATTGCATGTAGACAAAATTATGGACTAGGTAGGAGATCAAGTCAAGTGATTTAGTGATACTCGTGCCCCCTATATGTGAGTGTTCATGATATCTCGAATTGCCTATGTGAGAAGAGAGTCTCCATACTCTCCCAAAAGACAATGGAGGATCTCTTTAGTGAGAGAGAGCTTCGTCCTTAGGAGAGGGCCACCGAATGAAGGTTGCCTCGAGGATGCTCGTCAAGGGAAAGCCTCCTAGAAGATGGAATTCATACATGAGACCAATGCTCTATTCAAGATGATCAAAGATGATGTAAGCCTCCAAAATATTTGTATGACACAAATGATCACCTCAACATTGCATGTAGACATAATCATAGACCAAGTGGGAGATTGGTCAATTTCTTTCAAGGAGACTCATTACCCCTATGCAAATCCTTTCAATGAGGATCTTGGTAGTTTCTTGAAAGGAAGGGGAGGATCCCCATACTAAAGGAGAGAGCCCAACTCCTATGTTGACCATGGGAGGTGGAGACATTTTTTAATTTGAATGGGAACTAGCTCAATCACTACAAGGGGTCATCAATTCTCATCATGCATAAATCTATTGCAATCTCAATAATCATGTGTGATAGATTAAATGTTCCTACCTTCAAGTGGTTGCTCTCATAGAGGGGGAGGAGACAATGCATCAATTTCAAGATTAAGAAGCTTGGTCCACTCACTACAGGGTGAGGTCATGGTAGAAAGGGGGAGCTCACTAGGAGGTGAGCTCATGTTAGAGGGGTGGAAAGGAGACTAAGGTTTCCTTTTCTTAAAGATGTCAATGAGACTCATCAAGCTCAACCTCCACCCTTTGTTGTCTATGTGAAAGTACACCTTTGTCTTGAAAGCAAAAAGAATAGCATCCCACATGTGTCATGGACACATGCAAATGCACAAAAAGGCCAAAAATAAAATGGAGAGAAAGAGTAAGGAAAATTATAAGGCTTATTAATTGGTCACGTAGAGAGGTTGAGAGTAAGTAGGAAGTTTGTGGTTTGCAAGGAAGGGAAGTTGTTTGTAGGGAAAGCCACAGCCTAAAACAAAGAAAGGTATGGGTATAAAGATGTGACTTGGTCTAAGGTAAATAAACGCATAAACCTACACAAAAAACCTCAAACAAAAGAATAGAATAAGTGTTGTCTTGCACCAAGCATTGCAAAATTTAGGTAAAAGAACTAAAATATGTGCAAATAATTTGGCAACGAAGGTCTAACTATACAAAGGACAAGAATACAAGGACTCTTTACAACCTATAGAATCTAGGATAAATTTTATGAGGTGTGTTGCTAGGTGTTAAGACTAGTGTTCTAATCTATCTTAGAGCATGCAACTTAAACCAAAACAACAAACTAGCAAGCCTAGCTTGTTAGCTTATAACTCAAAGAGAAAAGGATATAAACAACTAAGCTAGAAACACAAACAAAAAGAAACATTCACCTTGCAAAAAAAAGCATTTGCAAGCAGTTGAGTCCAAGCATTATTTTTAGTGGATCCCACTATTATGAATTTATGACTATGACTTATAAATTGACTATATCATGTCTCTTTTGAAGTCAAGATGTCAAGTGGTTGTCTTTTGACTCAGCAATTCACCTTCAATAGCCTTAGCCCTTAAAGCTACTAATTTGCTTTGCAACTTTAGTTTTTCCTTTGTCATTCTTTAGTGGTCTTTGTCAATATCTTTCGATCACCTTTTTTCTTCTTCATCTTGTCTCAAATATGGATGCCAAATCTTTCTAAAGAGTTGACCTTAATTATCTTCAATAAAGGCATCATTAAAAATTGCACTACCTCTTACTTTTAGTGCCCCCGCTCAACCATCTTTGACAAAAAAAGTCCAACAAAAATCATCCTTTTTATCTTTTCTCATTCTAACAAATATACCAAGCCATAAATTTCCAAGTGTCAAATAGAACTTACGTGGAAATAGCTCTTTCTAAATACAACTTTTTCCTTTGCCCCATTTGTAATGTCACCTTCTCAAGCCTAGTCAGCTTTTGCGACAATTAGCCTATTCCTGAGTTCCCATAGGCTAATTGGCAGTGATTAGGGGACTCCAAGGTTCTTGGAGAGCTCAGTAGCGGGGTTTCTCAACATCCAGTGGTGTGTTGACATTTTGTTGTTTGGGATCATGGTGATGATGTCCTCTATTGCATTTTTGGCCATCTAGGTTGTTCTCCACATTTCTTGGAGAACACGACTATTTATAGTAAGTGTTTTGGCACCAGGCATCTTCCCTCATCATCAGTATCTTCTTGGTGCAATCCATTTCCATTTCAGATGTCTCTTCAGTGCTTTTAGTAAAATGATTGGAAGTATTTTATTATTTACACTAAAGTATAAAGTAATGAAATATTACTTTAGTGCTAAACATTATAAAGTGAAATGTTATTTCCCTGAATTGGATGAAATATGCTCCTTAAATTTTTCTTTGAAATTTTACCAAAAACAAGCACCCGTTAAGGATTAGGCCAAATATAAATTAGTTGAAAGTAACCTTCACCAAGAATGTTCACCAAGATCCTATTGAAGGCGAGGTGATAGCATATGGGAAGGGATCGTTAGCAACCAAATTGGAATGAAGAACAATGCTAAAATGAAAGCAAGAGGAGAACTGACCATGAAGATTCCACGCTACCACTTGTTCAGTGGGGGGAAAGATAATTACAATGAAATACAATTCATCTGCTATTAGCAGGCATCCACATAGCAGTCGGGATTCTCCACTTAAACAGTGGGTGTAATATGAAAGATAAAATGTTATTTCCTCCTCACTAGCAGTAAACCATCCAGGGGTTATAGTGTTTGCATAAAAATCACAAAGTAAATACAACAATATTATTGACTGGATTAGTACTACTAATTTGCAGCCTTAAAATGCAAATGTTTTGCAAATTACAAAGTTTTATTGCTGTATTAACAATGCCAAATGATGAAAGATAATTTCTCAACTTCAAATCTTCTCAAATACTGAGGAACAATCCAAAATCTGATCTACTAACGAATCTGATATAAAACCAGTAAACTGAGATTTCTTACCAGCAACTAGCCATCAATAAATTGTTCATATATTCACCCAAAATGCTCCTATCTCCTTCAAATGGACTGCATATGAAACTAGCAGCATAGATTCCCAATAAATATTGCATAACATGGACAGAACTAAGTCTGATATAAAACACCAGCGAATCAAAAGTGTAGACCAGCAACTATGCAACACATTAAAAGATTGTTTCTCATTCAAAACTCCCATGAGGCATTCCAAATTGAATACACAATTTCCCTAAGACAAGGCGACCAACAACAAGCATCAAACAATACCAAACAACCACCAATAAAGGGAATGTCTTCCAAAGTTTGCTTATAGAAGTAGTACGGCCCAAGAAGAATGGGCGACTTCCCTAAGAAAATCCACACTTCAAAATAAAATCTAATAATTTGCAAGAGGGGTCGCCATAAGTATAGAAATGGTTTGGTTCAATACCCACAAGCCAAATAAAATCTCATAACCAACTATAATTAAAAATCACTTACAGCCATGGATGAACCAACAAACATGAAACTGATAAAAATCACCAAAATCTCCAACGATGAAGCTCAATATGCACTTCTGAATGAAGCACACTCCCAATTGACCATCTAGGGAACCATAGTTTCAGGCCCGAAGAATGGTGTAGAAAGCTAAGCTCCCCCTTAGTCGGGTTCTAAATTCAATCCAGCAACATTTCAATATGATAAACAATAGATGATGAATGAAAAAACCTGCTTATAAAGAACTTGAAATGACTCTTCAACTTCCACTTTTTCCCTCCAAAAGGGACGCACATATCACTTTTTAAAATATTTTAATTTTTAAAACATTTAATTCACCTTTTCTAGGCATCCAAGACTCCAAGAAGAATATTTACTTTTGAAATATTTAATTAACCTCCTGATGAGGCGTCCTCCCTTAATGGCCCCCTTTTACAACAACATTAAGTCATTAATCTAGGTCATGGGGCCTAAAATGAATTTGAAACATTAAATGACTTAAAATAAATCATTTTACCAAAATGAGCCTCAAAATGCTGAAAGCCAATTATGCTCCAAACTGCACTCTCCGAAATGGAAATTGAACTGACTGTTGATGCTATTGCCCAAAATGGCACTACCTGAAATAGAATTTACTAAAAATAGTAAATTCTGAAAAGTTGCTCAATTCACTTTGCATGTTATAACACTGCAAAGCTCTCTGAAAACCCAGAAAGAATCTATAATCCAAATCTCGAAACTCCAACGTATAGGCTAAAAATAGCAAGTTCCGAGAAAGGTTGTTAGATGGAGATGCATGTTACACCATTCCAAAGCTCTCCAAAAATCCAAAAAACTCCACTAGAGATGCATCAAAAACTCATACATGCAAACTTTCAAAAAATGTTTCAGAACCCCTATAAAATAGGAAACCCTAATTTTACCTCTGACAAGCCTATGGGCTTTCGGAAATAGGCTATCAGTCACAGAAGAGCATATGGCTAAAAATGGGGACATTACATTAGATGCCTTGGAAACGTGTTTAGGGAAATTAAAATGTTTTAAAAATTAAAAAGGAGGCCATTGAGGGAAAAAATAAATTATTTGAGTTTTAAAATGAGCCTTTTTCCCTCCAACTTTATATAATGGACTTTTGGGTTCGCATTTCTCTCATTTGAAATCACACACATAACTAGATGTTGTCAGAGTGAACAACAAGTTCTCCCAAGAGTTGATTGAGGACGAAAACCTCATCAATCTACAATTGTTTTGATGGTGCAAGATTCATCCTAGCTGGTTGGGTGTTTTCATACAAGAAACACATTGAGTTTCAAGTATTTTGCTTTTTCCAAGGTTTCTAATGAAGATTTATTAAGTTTTTTGATTTGGATATTTTGGAGTGGACTGATACAAAGATATCAAAGTTTTTGGTGAGTATTTAGGAGTATTGCAAGTTTTTCCTTACCTGGTCGTACCATTGCCCAATGAGGCTGTGCCCTACAAGTATGTTGGCTCAGGTTGAATCTAAGTTACCGGAATCGGCCCTTTACCCTGCTGATTCTAGGTACGAGTATGTTTGCAAACAGATACTTCCCTAAATCGCTGCGGAATTAGACAGGGTACGGTATTTTCGCATTTGAAACGCATCCGCATTTTTCTTACCGTTTTTACAAGACGTGGCATTTTTGCAAAAATTTTGAAGTGTTTTCCAAGGATTTCGAAACCTTTTTGCTTCGTGTGAAATTTTAGCTAAAAAAACCTAAACGTGTTTATTTCTCTTTTCACAGCGGCGTTTATTTATGTCTGTCATTTTTGGCTTGCTTTCTTCTACACAAAAACCCTAAGGCGATTTTATTCCGATTCAGGGCCTATGACTTCGTCGGTCTTCTAGGTTGCAGGCGGTTGTAGACTTGAGGCGCGATTGTGGATATCACCAGTGACATCTTCTCCTGCCATCTCCCGACGACGTGTTTTCTCCATGTATTTTTTCGACTATTTTTTTTCATTTTTTCTTTTAAATCTTTTCTAAATATAAAGTACGCTTTATACTAGTTTATAAAATTATTATTATATTACAGTTTATAAATTTATTATTTTTATTATACATTTATAATTTATAAATTTTAGTTTTAATTTTTAATTTATAATAGCTCCTATTATATCACCTATGTATCATTTTATAATATTATTATTAATTTATTTAATAACATAATATTATATAATATTAAATTTTAATTATAATTCATATATATTATTATAATATAATTAGTATTATAAATTTATAATAGTTTAAAATTTTAAATTAGTATTATAAAATAATAAATTTATAATATTAAATAATAAATGTATAATATTATTACGTGGAGAGACGTTTTACAATGGCATTTGGTGTGTTCAGAAAAACTCTACCTTAAATCAAGGAGAGTTCTTGAAATCATCACCATCCATTTAAAAAATCATTAATAATGCCTAATAAATAGGAATAAAGGAGAATAGAGGAGTTCACCATAAGATTGAATCACGAAATGAACCAAATGTAAGTCAACTAATTTTTTGTTGTTTTTCCAATTACAATTACAATCAACACGCATTAAGGCTAGCTTGAAACCAAAACGATGCGTAAATAACTCTAACCAAGAATGTGCCCAAGACAAACTAACATATGGTCGAGGATCCGTGGAAATATTCTCAGCCAAATTTTTTCATTTTTTCAATTGCAAGTTTACAAACAAACGCACCCGTTAAGGTTAGATCTAAACCAAAACGATGCTGAAGCAACTCTAACCAGAATGTACACCAGGATCCCGATGTGGGCAAGGTGTGAGCATTGGTCAGAGGATCTGAATTGAAATGCTTATGCAAAAACTCTAACCAAGAATGTGCCTGCGAAGGACGATCATATGGTCAGAGGATCCCTATCACTAATAAGCTGAAATAACTCGACGTCAAGAATGTGCTTTCCAAACCGAGATGGAATGGGAGCTACCATATGACGGAGATGCTAAGAATTACAATGCGGTTAAGGGAAATAAGCTAGAATGCGGAAAGTAACTCGACACCCAGAATGTGCTTTCTAACCCGGAATGGGAAAGGAGCTACCATAGGGCGGAGATGTAAGATATTACAAGGCAATTATAGAATGTAAAGATGAGCATTACAAATCAGATAATTAAGCAAGATTAAAAACTGTTGCCAGTACTACTGTCAGCTTACAATATGATAGAGAATTCGCCTGCCAAGAGCATAGAGTTAGAACAATTCAACGAGCATTTAGATATAGAATTCTCCTTGCTTAATGGAAATACCAAACTGATTTCTTCTCTCAAAAACTAGATTTAAGATTCTGATCAAATCATATCTGCACTTTTAAATGCAAAACCAACAACCCTAAAATCCACTAAAATGCTCACAACTCACTCAATACTTGTCAGAATGACATGAGACTTGATGCAAACGAATGCTAGGATGATGACAATGAAGACTAGACAAAGAAACAGCTGACAAATTGAAGTATTTTTTTTTCTAAACACTTGCCAGGCGGAACAGAATGGTACAGCCTCTAGAAATGTTCTACCAACAAGATAAAATCAGATTCTTCATTATAAATCACCAAAATTTGCACAAATGGGCGCCTAGGGCATAGAAATGGTTCTAGCCAATACCCAAAATGAATATATTTTTATTTTTTGACTTATGAGCAAATACAACATGCAGCTATACTAAATCAGCAACTCCAGAACTTCATTAACATGCTAGAAATTGAACTACAAATGCAAAATAACTACTACAATGCAAAAACCTCACTACAAAATCCACTCAACTACAAACTAACTCTCCACTAGTTGCTATCTTTCAAGCAAGAAGTCGAGCCAAGGCTAGGAGGCATACATTCCTCGAAGCAATCCCAATACCATTTCGGCAGCATAACATTACTCAAGTCATAAGATGATAAAATGAAGAGAGAAGGCCTTCTTTTATAGACTTAGTAGTGAATCTCTAGATGCTTCTAGAAAGTGTGCCCTTTTTCCAATTTGAATTTGACTTCATTTTCCCTCCAAGAGTGGCGTCCCTTTTTAAGAGCAAAAATAAATCTTTTAATAAACTAATATCTCCCTCAAAGTTGGCGTCCAAATCCTCTAGCTAAAATTTGGCCTTTAGAAATATTAAAATATTTCCTCCATGTGAAAATACCCTTCAATGTCCCCCTTTTAAAGACAATATTAATTCATGATGCTAGAACAAGGAATTATAATGTTAAATTATAACATTATAATATAAAATATCTTATATCACCATGGAAATGCATCAGAAGCCAAATTCAACCATACCGTCTGAACAGACTGCCATAGTGAAGCCTACTGATTAGGAGTCAACAAGTCAATTGCTAAAAATAGAATTTACTAAAAATAGTAAATCCATGTAATTGCTCAGAATGCCGAACCGAAACCACCAACGCGAAGCTCTCTGAAAACCCAGAAAGAATCCGCAATCCAAAATCAACAATTCCAAATGCAGACTCAACAAAAAGACGAAAACATCCTCTAAGAAGTTTGGAAACCCTGATTCGAGCTTCTGCTAGCCGACAGCTCACTGGGGATAGGCTATCAATCACTGAAAGGTGTAGTGCTAAAAAAGGGGACATTACAACTGTTAATGCGTAATCCAGAAAGGAACTCTAACCAAGAATGCATCTAAGATAGACGAGCATATGGTCAGAGGATCTTATGCACAGCTAACTGAAAGTAACTCTAACCAAGAATGCGCCAAGAGATGGCGAGCATATGGTTAGAGGATCCCTATGAACTGCTGTCAGAAAGTAACTCTAACCAAGAATGTGCCAGGGATGGCGAGCATATGGTTAGAGGTTCCCTAGGTTGCAACTAATAAATTACAATGACTTAGCAAGATAAATAAAATGGCTGGCAGTATTACTGAACAGCCTTACAATGATAGTAAGATTCTGCAAGCACGCTGTATTAGAGAGATTATCAAGGTGCAACTGTATAGTATGTCTTCCAAATACCAAATGTGACTTCCAATGCTCAATCCCAGCCCAAAGGACAATTTTTCTTAATTCTGATATGTCAGAACAGCAACTAAAATATGACAACTAGCAACCCTAGAATGCACTAAAATGCTCACAAATCACTCTATACTCACCCAAAACATTTAACACTGAATGCAGTACTCTTCCTAGATGATGGCGCCCAAGACATGACTCTAAAACCACCCAATACCAGCTTCTTTTATTTTTTGCATAAATCCCAATGAGCTCCAAATGGTACAGCCCTTCAAGGAGGGCGACTTGCTGCTATAAAATTCAATGTTTGATAATAAAATCTGCAAGTTAGACAAAAGGGGCGCCCCTATCAATGAGACACAATGAGACAATACCCAGAATGAGATTATTTTTATTTTTGAATATATGAAGAAAACTTGCAATCAGCTACATGAACTAGCAACTTGGAAAACTTCACTAACATGCCTAAAACTGATTTACAAATGCAAGAAAAACACTACAATGCAAAATCTCACTACAAAATTCACTCAACTACAATCTAACTCTCAACTAGTTGCTATATTTCAAGCAAGAAGCTGAGCCATTGCTAGGAGGTGTGCTTTCCTCGAAGCGAGTGCCTGAAGACAATCCAGCAGCATAACAGTATGGTAGACAAAAGATGATGACTGAAGAGAGAAGGCCTTCTTTTATAGACTTAGCAAAGCATCTCTAGAAGCTTCTAGAAAGTGCGCCCTTTTTTCAATTTTGAATTGACTTCATTTTCCCTCCAAGAATGGCGTCCCTCTTCCCAAGGCAATATTTGATTTTTTAATAAAATATTAAGCTCCTTGAAGTTGGCGTCCCCCTTAAGCATCACATATTTTTGGCCTTGGAAATATTTAATAACCTTCTGATGAGGCATTCACCCTTGAAGTCCCCCTTTTAAAACAACTTAAAGTGATGAAGCTAGGCCAAGGGGTCAACATTAAAATATAACATTATTTAAATCAACTTAACTTATCTCTCAAGAAAATGCATCCAAAGGCCAAAAATCAAATTACCAACTGAACTGGTTGAAGAAGAGAGCCAACTGCACTGAAATCCACAGGACCACTGCCAGAAATAGAATTTACTAAAAATAGTAAATTCATGAAGGTGCTCAGATCACAATGCAAGCTATACCACTGCAAAGCTCTCTGAAAACCCAGAAAGAATCTGCAATCCAATCTCCAAACTTCAAGCAACAACCTCCTCAAAAACAAGAAACCCTAATTTTCACTCTCCGAGTAGCCTACGGGTCTCCGGAATAGGCCAACGGTCAACTGAATTGATCACAATTGAGAAGGGGACATTACACTAAAATTGTTTCCTACTTTAACTATCAAGAACCATTTTATGGTTGGAGGTCAAAATAATATAACTGTTTCTTTGCTAATCGTTTTGAACTTGGTGTCCGTCTTCAAAATGGATGCAAAATTTTTGCTTCAGTTGCTATGACTTCTGATGACTTTGTTGCAGCTGAAATTTCTTTTCAGGTGCTCCTTTCTATTTCTTGCAAAGTTTTTCTTTTTATGATTGAAAACTTTAAATTGAAGGAGATTTGATATATGAAAATAGGTGATTCAATGTACATAAATTGTGAATCTGGGCATCCCTTATATTTGATTTATGAATGTGGGAATCCGTTATATTTGATTTATGATTGTAGGCATGGCTTATATTTGGTTTTTGATTGTGAGCATGGCTTATTATGATGTAGAACACAACAATGTTTCCACCACAAGCTAGATTCAGATAAGCTATGGAACTGAGGATATCTGCAAACGGGGCCATATTTTTCAACTGTGGATTCTATGGTCACCAGGATACTCTCTATGACCAGTAAGGAAACCATTATTTTCTCAATTGCACCATAACAGGGACTGTAGACTTCATTTTTGGCAATGGGAGGTCTCTTTATGAGGTAAAATCCAAGAAGAGGATCTAATTTTACTTAAAAGTGACTTTTAATCAAGATTACTACAAATTTATATGCCTATAAATAGCTTAACGCACAATGGTTGTGCATTTGAAAATGGCACTCCCATTGCTAAGACAAACATTTTCAAAGAAAATGGCACTATTACTACTTAAGAAAATGGAACTTCCGCCGCTAAGCCAAAGGTAGCTAAAGAAAATGGTGCTTCCACAGGTAAGTCCAAGGTTGCTAAGTTGTGTGGGAGCACCAAATCACGTATCCCCAAGGCCAACACACAGTGAAAATGGCCCTGGTGCTACCAGGACATGATTAGTTTTTCCTCCAAGCTTTAGCGGCTTCGCTACTTATCTCCTCTCTTATGAATAGAATTAGGTTTTAATATGGGAAGGTTAAGAGGGGTTTCGACATTTAGTGTATATGCTTTTCAATGTTATGCTAATCATTTGTGGCGATCACTTCATTTAAGTTTTTATGATGTTGTTTTGACCATCTTTTGCAAAAAAATAAGAGGGAAAAACCAATGGCAATGATGGGTATGATTCTTTTTTCTCACCCCTTGCGAGCTCTCTCTATTGTTTCCTCATTCTGTTTTGATGCATTTACTGTTTTGAAGTGGGCATTCATTGTTTGATTGATTTAATAAACTCAGGGATGACAGTGAGGAGATAAGTTTGATGGCAAAGGCTCATTATATGCAAGCTCGGGTGGATGGAGTCCTCTATAATCTGGGTGACTGTGCTTTTGTTAAGGTCAGTGGTTACTGTGGTTTTGTTTGTATAGCATGGGCCTAGAGTTTTGGTTACTATTTTTATAACCGTTGCAGTAGAGTTTTTTACAATGCCTTGAAATTGTAGAATATTAGGTTATTATCTTGCAAATGCTAGAAACAAAGTAAATCATCGTAAAATCCAAAGGACCCAATTTCAAAATATTTGTGTATTTCAATGGAGCAATACCGAAGTATTTCTCCCTCAAATACTAGGGAATTGTTGATGTGATTTTTGTGACCGCACCAATCAGCAGAACGAAGTTGTCCGAGGGCTACTCCATTCTCTCTTGATCAAAGTATTCCATGTGCTAAGATTGCAAGATAGATCACACGTTCAACTCCAAGGTTCTGAAATACTTGGAACACCCTCAGTTGGTTGATGTGAATTGTTGTGTTCTTACGAGGGGACTTACACAATTGTTCAGAATACTTGCAGTAAACAGCAGATATATGCTTTGAAGGGGATTTTCGTGTGAATGATTTAGCTTTGAAGTGCGAGTTTCCTAAAGCTAACCAAAAGTATGCGGAATTGAATGGCTACAGAGATTTCGAAAATGTAAATTCTAACCTAAATGCAAGGGGTGTTAGGCTCAATTTCAATGAACTTCAACCAAACGTTATCTAGCCTCCTGTTGGACAGCTTCGACAAGGTTAGTGTAATCTTCAAAGGAGAAAAAGGATTTTCAAATCACGATTCAATGATGCAAGTACCATCACAACGATGCATAGCTACACATGAATCTTGATCGAAGTTAAGTATAAAGCATTCCAGTTGACCACGCAGGACAAGCTTACCATCGGTAAGATTGTTAGTGGTATGGACTCAAGAAGCTCACTTACATTAAACGTAAACACCCATAACTAACATATTAGCATGAAAATTAAATCCTACTTGAAGTCAAAGGAAGAAGAAACCTCACAAACTACTCACAACAAAAGTTGAGTTCACCATCAATGAAATGCTTTTATTA
>VDFB02178415.1:0-29800 GCA_007258455.2 Sequoia sempervirens
AAGGTTTTTGGCCAAAGGGTTATCTTAGAAGGAGGGAATAGACTATGAGGAGGAATTTGCTCAAGTGACTAGGTATACAACTATATGAGTCATGATCTCACTTGCAAGATAGAAGGGATGGCAGATCCATCAGATGGATGTCAAGACAACGTTTCTTAGTAGTGAATTAAAAGAGGAGGTATACATAGAACAACCAGAGGGATTTGTAGCACACAATAGTGAAACCAACGTGTGCAGATTGAAGAGAGCTTTGTATGGACTCTAGCAAGCTCCCAGGGCATGGGATGAGTGCATTGATAGATACTTGGAGGGAATGGGATTCATGAAGAGTGAAATGGATTCTAACCTCTACTACTTGGTGGTTGGAGGTTAGGTTCTCATTCTTGTTCTATATGTGGATGACTTGTTTTTAACAGGTTTACTAGGGCTCATAGAGGAGTGCAAGAGGGACCTTGCAGCAGAGTTCAAGATGAAGGATTTGGGGCTTATACACTACTTTCTAAGCATGGAGGTATGGCAAAAAAATGGAGAGATTTTCCTTAGACAAGGGAAATACTGCAAAATCTTGAGGAGGTTCAAGATGGAGAATTGCAGAGCCATGTCTACTCCTATGATTAGGAATTGGAAGAAGATAGACACATCCAGGGAGAAAGGTGTAGACCCCACCTTATATAGGCAGTTTATTGGATCTCTTATATATTTGGTCAACACCAAAATAGATATATCCTTTGCAGTAAACTCTCTTTATCAATTCATGGTTGAGCTAAAGAGAGTGCATTGGACAGTGGCCAAGCATGTGTTA
This sequence comes from Sequoia sempervirens, assembly GCA_007258455.2. NCBI lineage: Eukaryota > Viridiplantae > Streptophyta > Pinopsida > Cupressales > Cupressaceae > Sequoia > Sequoia sempervirens. The sequence continues at coordinate 803 of VDFB02178415.1, forward strand.
TAGTATTTTTGTGGTACAATCAAGTATGAGATCAGATATTCTCAATGTGATGGTATCAAGTTGATAGGCTATACTGACATAGATTGGGGAGGCAGTACAATGGACAAAAAAACTACTTTAGGGTGTTGCTTTAGTTTGGGATCAAGAGTTGTCTCTTGGTATAGTAGGAAGCAGAAGTTTGTGGCTTTGAGTTCTACAAAGGCAGAATACATAGCAGCTAGCATAGTGATGTGTGAGGCGATATGGCTTCAAAAGTTGTCGGTGTCCTTGTTCGGTCAGAGGGTTGAGACTACGGTGATACACTATGACAATCAGAGTTGCATCAAATTTTCTAAGAATTTGGTGTTTCATGATAGGTCTAAGCATATAGACATCAAATATCATTTCAATAGGGATTGTGTACAATGTGGGATTGTTCAGATATAGTATATACCTACAAATCAGTAGGTAGCACACATTTTGACTAAGGCATTAGGAAGGTGAAATTCATCTTCTTCAAAGATATCTTGGGTGTCATGCAAAACACCTTCCTTGGTTAGAGAGTGTTGATTTTTGTAGCTCAGACAGTTGTTATCTCCATTCCCAAGATTATTTACTTATTTATTTAATTTTCATGGATACTTCTAGAAAGGAGTTAGTTGTCCAAATAATTATTTAATTAATTAATTGATTCCTCTAAAGACTTCTAAAATCTAGTTAGTTAGGGTTGTTAGAGTCTATCTAATCTTAGCCATTATTAGAACACACTTGAGAAAGACTTGTAGTGATAGCAAGCAAATTTGTAGTGAGAGAAAATAGTCTTGTAGTGATAGCAAGGGTGTAGTGATAGCGTTGGGAATAGCAATAGTGGAGTTTTAGTAGGAGAAATTGAGGGAAGAATTTTCAGAGAAGAATATTGTTGGAGCTCTGCCAGTAAGAGGAGAGCAGTTTATGTATCTCTTTATTTGTTGAAGTTTAATCAAATTCCTCATCTATAGTACTGGTTTTCCCTTCAGGGTTTTTCCAAGGACAATTTGTCCAAAAATATTGTGTTCATTATTTTGCATGTTTTCTTCTCTATTCCTGTGAGTTTATTTGTGAAGTTGCAGTTGTGTTATTTATCAATATTTTTTGTGAATTAATTTTCTGGAGTTAAATAATCTATATTAGATAGGAGATTAATAATCAGTAATTGCAATATAATTTTCACATTCCATGCATCTTCAAAGTCGTGACCACAAAACTCACTCTCTGTGGAAACCTGTTGAGAAGGGGGTGAAGCATTTGTACTCCCCATCGAACACAAAAATAGTACACCTCCTACTGCCATCTCCTCTACTCTGCATTTCATGTAGTGAGATCTTTTTGAGATTGCTTTGAGTAAATATCTACAACTTGTTGCTTGGTTTTGTTGTTCCACACTCTTCCTCTGTTGTAGAATGATGAATCGTTATGTAGAACAGCTTCAGGTACCTATAAGAACAATCATAATCAGCACTTTCCTTACAAAATTTGTAACTAATATGGTGTTACAACCAGTAGCATAGCCAAGATCTGCTATTATGACCAGTAGCATATATGACAAGCAGTTGTTCAAAAAGAAAAATGTGTAAAAATATTATACTACTCGCAAAACATATATGTCTCCACCATACATTCTTGTAGCTACATGTAGAAGCAAGATTACATACTACCACGAGTTAGCTATTTTCATCAGGCATGTTATATTTTGCATGATGTTCTTTGTATGACTCTAAATTCTTAGGGACCTCATAATTGTTTTTTTTTGTACAAAAGAAAACAATGACCTTTAAAGAGTCTATATCATCGTAGCCCATTGGATGCCTGTTTCTATCAAGCAATCTCTACATCACCCGATCGCTTTGCATCCATGTTTAAACTGTAGAAATTTAGGGCACAGTTTATAAGCCCCGCCAAAGTTGGCAAGGAATGGCTGCTAAACTTGGCGAGGGAGGATGCACGTCTAATTAGAGGAATTTTATGGATACAATTGGTTTATGCGGTAGTGGATATAATTGGTTTATAAGATAATGCTTTTTGTTTTTTGGGAAAGGATTTAAGTTTTTATTATGGATTGATTTAAAAAATAATAATATAATAATTTTTTTCTATTAGTCTTTTGGGATATAACATAAATATATATTTTTAAATTATCATTAGCGAATTAAAAATATGAAAATTTCATAATTTATAATATAGCTTTATCAGATTTTAAGATTTGATTATAAAAAATTATTATTGATAAAAAAAATTTACCTAATCAGATTTAAAATGTCAAACTATTATTAGAGAAATATATTTTATAAAAATTATTTATGAATTGTTGTGAGTTTTAAATATTAATATTTAGTTGATAGTATAATAGTTAATGATATCAAGTTGCCACAATCCAAAATGATTTGAATTAGATTGTGTGAGACTTTTTGCATCAAGAATCACATTCTGTGATTCAAGGATGAGAGAGCATAAGAATAATAGTTATTACTGTCAAATTCTCTTTCATATATGTTGAATATTTGATTTTAAATTTTATTATATGTTAATTATACATTAAAAATACTTAAGAAAATAATATATTATATAATAGTTTATTAAATAAAATGCAATAAATAAAGATTTGATTCTATTATAATATTTTATTTTATATAAAGAATAATTAAATTTGGTTTGACTTCAAATTTTATTTATACATTAACAATAATTTTAGTGATTTTTTTTAGATTTAATAGAACACTTATACAAATTAATAGTTGAGGAAATACCAAACACAAGGAAATGGAGCCGTGGGGGGGAAAACTTTATAGTCTGTGCCTATCAACTGTTTCATTGCTCATTGAATATAGCTACTTTTGAATGGCAAACTATTTTTTTATAAAATAAAGCTTAGTAATTTTATAGTGAATGAAGATAGTATCCTCTTAGTAAAAATATATCTAGATAACATTAAAAACATATATTGTTGTATTCTTATTTAGAAAGAGTAAACATAGCTTACTTTTACACTAATGAGACATAAGTTAATATTTTTCACCCTTCACTTTCTATGTGATTGACTTTAATTATTCTAGACGAACAGTGCAATTTTAGTCTTATTCCTTTTACTGTGTATATCTAGATACATTTAAGGGGCACTTCAAGTGTGTAGATATATAAATAGGCTGACAAATAAGAAAATGAGATATCAATCAAATATCCTAATTACCCTACCTTATTCACCCTATGAAGTAAAAAAGAACTTTATTGTGACTAATTACTTATACCAATCATAAAGATTCAATAAGTGGAACAAGGACCCCTTACATTTAACCTTGTCAATTTTGAAGTGTTTATCCTTTATTTGGGTGATTTATATTATGCATTTCATATGTTTTGATATTTTTAATTTTCATGTGTGTACATGTGTGTATATATATTTAATTAACATATGTATACACATGTCTATGCATGTATATATGTGTATATAAATATTTATTTTCCTTCACCTTCCCTTTGTTTGAATCTCTAAATATGATGTTTAAAATTTACTTTAAGGATATTGTTAGATTTATAGGGTTGGGTAATCCTAGATCAACCCCCTAGATGGATTGAGTTTATGATTCTAATAAAATTGGGATCAATAAAATAAGTATGTGTAAATATCCTATATGATTTTGATGTATATTATGATATATTTCTCTTTAGAGATTAAAGTGTGTTCTAGATATTCATTTTTTCCTTTCATTTTTTATATTTATACTAAAGATACCTTATGTATTTAAATACTAAAAAATTGTAATGTCACACAAATGCCTGTCAAGTTAGCTCACAATGACTAGTGAAAAGATGATATTTTATAATAATAATTTTATGACTAGAATCTTAGGTTCAATACTAAGTTTTTCAAAAGTGAATCAAGTGAGAAAATGATAAGATTGATGCAATGAATAATTATATTTAGAGAGGAGTGAATTTGGGCATGATAAATGACACTTAAATGAAGAATATTTATGAAGGTGTAAAAAAAAGTAGGGATGGGTAGAGATTAAGTTATGAGCCAACAAAGAGTATACTACTTATCAATATATTTGTATTGAGATGAATCAAAATAGACCCAAAAATAAATGAGAAATGGAATGGATATACTAATTTTACCATTACAAATTCTTATTAATATGAAAAAATGATCAAATAATTTCTTTATAAAAATTAAGACTTTATAATGATATTATACACATCCTTTCATTATTAACAATTTAAAATATTAAGTTTAGGACACTTTAGAAAAGATTTTTTTTTTTGCAAAAAATAAGAATTAAAATTTTAGAAAGGTAATACAATGAAATTAAAAATATAACTATATATAATTAAGACATCTTATATTAGGCTCTAGGAAAATTCACCACCAACAATTCACCCTGTCAAAAAATTCAAAGTCTTGGAAATATATATTAAAAATGTTACTGCGATGAATTTGAATTGTTGGTGGTGAATTTTTCCGTGAATTTTTCATGGTGGTGAATTTTCTTCAGCTGGATGTGAACATTCCAATAGTGAATTTGCTTGATGATATTAATCTTTTAAATAAATATTTTTTTTCTTTTTAATTGTATAATTACAATATTTTTATTTTCTATTTTTATGAATTTTAATTTTTATTCTTGTTTAGATATTTTAAAAGTAAAAGAGGGCTAAAAATTTATTCAATCTAAAAAAGAGCAATACAAAGTCAGAACATTACACATCCCTATCAATCTCCAATAGTTGATCCAACTTTTGTAACAATTTTTGTTTAGATATTTTATTTTCAATTAACAAAATTGATTAAAAATATATCATATATTTCACAAAAATTTTATGAAATTGTGATAATAACTATTTTTTTCATTATATTTTATTGCATACAATACCAGTTTTATCATTTTGAATGTCTATCAATAACAAAATGTATATGATATCAATTTCAAACAGAATACTTTCCAAGAGGTAACCAAAAAATATATAAAAATAAAATATGTAAACATACTCATATAAAATCTTACATATAAGTATCACAGAATAATAAGATTTTATATTAGGTTACATTTCAAAGGTTTAGAATATAAATGAAAGTGATAGTGAGAATAATCGTTGCGATTGGAAGTGTGGAAAGAAGAACTCGTTTGAGTTGCTGCTTAAGTTGAGTTTGTTGCATGCTAGTTGCCTTGAAGTTATATTCAATTATCCATGCTAATGATAGGAATATAACTGCAAGTGCTGGTGCTACGTATGCTATCATGATCTCAGCAGCAAAGATTAATTGATATTCATGATATTGCTTGTCTTGCATGGACTTATCCTTATGTTTTTTCTCTAAATCACGAGGTACTGTGACAAGAATGGATGCACATAAGAAAGCAAGGCCTGTAGAGACTATGCAGGTTCCCAAGCTTAGCATAGATAACTTGGCTAGTGTTGATCGATTTGCAACAAGCTTTGTTTGCAACCGTTCTCGGAAAACCCAAGAAAGCACCACAGTTATGGATGCAAAGAAGGCAACAAAATCAGAGAATAAAAACACCTTGAAAATTTTATTTAATGACTTATTAGTAATACCTTCCTTATCACCTTCATGAATGGTACCACCGGGCACCTGAAATATAGCTGCAAATGTGACTGTGGCAATGAGTGATGCCACCAATGTGTCCACATCTAATATTTTGTTCTCCTCATTGTCATTATCTTCATTAGGGATCTCTTTTGAATATTGACGAGGTGAAAATTCAAATCCAGATGGGTGAATTAAACTTTGAGTGGCATTGGCATTTTTCAGAATGCATATAATCTCTCTACAATCTAGCTTGTTTTGGGATGCTCTTTGCTCTGCCATATCAAGTGGACTTTGGCCTTTATCATTTATATTATTCAAATTTACATTTGGAACTGACAGTATATACTCCACAATCTGCACAAAAAATAAACAATAATCACTTTCCTAAATATGAATAATATAAAATATTTATTTCTTTAAAAATGTTTATATTTATACATAAAATATAATCTTTCAATTCTATTTTTTTTTCATAGTTGATGCTTGGAAAATTAAACATCAAATATATGAAAAAAATGATAATTTATCCTTAATACATTATAAATATCAAGTAATTGAAAATATTTCAAAAATAAAAAAATCAAAGTAATTTTTTTTAATTGATTTAAACTAAATAAAATATTATATTAGATTGAACAAGTTACTACGGTAGGTAAAAGTTAGTTTAAATATTAATATATTGATAAAATTTTGTTCTATTTAAATATTAAATAATTTAATAATCATACAAGATGGAAAGTTTACATTTCATTCACACAAACATAGTATATATATATTAACAACATGTATTCATGGTGTTCATGAGTGTATTGTTTAAACATCACTTAATTCAATTCTAATTATTCAATAACAATTTTACATATTATGGACACCAAAAACTTGTAAACAATCATCATATATTTCATTTATAAAAAATATTTTTAATCATTGATTTGAAAGTTGCTACCAATCAAAACTAAGCCAGAGAAAATTATCCATAAACTAAACCATAGTTGTGGCCTACTTGTGACACTTTACAATATCATGCATCTTTCTAATTAATTGGAATTTAAAAATGTGATTTTATTTCTTCAATTTGCATTAAAAGATATAATATTTCATTGCCCTTAAGACTGAAATTTGAAGATAAACATTACCTATCAAGAAAAATCCAATCTATCCAAAATCTCTTCATTTTTTTAAAATGGAATTCCTAAGACTTTAAATGTATTTTAAAATAAAATAGCTAAACATAGTCATAGAATTATCAAATTTAAGTTCTAAATTTGTACTATAGCACTCTAAAATCTATTTATGAACCCTTTCAAACTATTAAAAAATAAGATTAAAAAAGTAACAAAAATACCATTGAAATATACTAAAGAATGAAGGGAACAAAGCATAGATAAGTCTAACCTCAGGATTTGCATTCATAGCCGCTAAATGCAAAGCTGTATTGCCATGCGTGTCATAGTCATAGCTCAATAATTTTGCATATATTTCTCCCTCATTCTCCAAAGCAAGCCTTTTTAGTATGTCAAGTTGATTATATATTACAGCAAAGTGCACAACCGTTTTCAAACATATACTTCTGATTTCCACACAATCTGGCATTAATGATATGAACTCATCAACAATGTCAATGAATCCTTTCATGACTGCTATGTGAATTGCGCACCTTCCTTGATTATCAAACTTTGTCATTAACTTTTCATTCACACAACACCATTTCAATGGAGTATTTAAAATCTCACGCACAATATCTAGATGTCCTCCATGAACAGCAGCATGTAGAGGAGTAACACCATATTTATCCCCAATAAGTAGCATAGAATGTATTATATTGAAACAACTAGACTTCTCATTCAATATCAATTTGACCACACCTACATAGCACATATTAACCATTAATTCAACATACATATAGCCTTTTTAATTAAATAGGTTAATTTCAAATCAACTTTAACAAAAGAAAACATAAATTACTTAAATCTTCATAAAACACTAACAAATGAATACAACAAAAAGATCCAAACCTAATTATAAAATACATTTTAATTCCTACTATTTTATATTCATCTCTAACTCTTAAGAAATGGAAAGTTAGACTCAATCCTCCTCATAAAAATACACCTTAATTTCTACTATTTTACACCCATCTCTATCTTTTAAGAATAAAAAAGTCATGTCTACATAATAACCATTATAATTCCTTTCTAAATTCAAGAAAAAAAAATAAAACATAAATTACTAGATTCATTTCAAAATCAACTTTTAACAAAAGAAAACATAAATTTCTTAAATTCTCATTAAAATAATGTCACAAAAGAAAATAAGAAAAAAGCATTGAAAAATAAACCTTAATTCTAAATATTTTAGACCCATCCCTATCACCTAAAAAAAAAAAAGAGTTGATGTCTACATAAATCACATCCCTTTGGAACTTGAAAATTAAAACCAGTTAATAAAACCAAAAAAAAAAACAGTTAATTTAAATCTTGAATAGAAAAGGTACTCATAACATTAAAGGAGACAAATCAGAAATTAAAACAGGTTTGAACCACCATACAACTATAATCAATAGTCAATACAAAGGTTGTTTACGTTGACCAGATTTTCCACATAAATAACTAGTACAACCAACTTACCCAAGCTTCCTGCATAAGCTGCAGCGTTGAGGCATGTCTGATGGTCATCCCTTGGCCAGAAAACCATAAACAATGGCGTGGCTTCTAGCAAGAGCTTCGCTGCATCAACGTGACCGTGCTCTGACGCTATTACCAGCGCCGTCTCTCCAAACTGGTTGCGCCTGTACACACAACACCTTTTATACTTGAGTAGAATTCTGACTACCTCTGGATTGCCCTTCTTAGCAGCTTCATGCAGTGGTGTGTTCTTATCTGAATTCCGAGCTCCAGCCATGCAGCACTTCACACCAAGTATCCATTTAACAACCTCCACGTGCCCTTCTCTTGCAGCGATGTGCAGGGCAGAGTTTCCTTCAAATGTAATCCCGCGTTTCACATTGTCCCGGCTCACCTGCTGAAGGCCTTTCAGATCGCCCTTTTTGGCAGCAATGAAGATTTTGCTATCCATTCTCCTCATTTTCTTAAGCTCGTTATACCCACTTACCATTTTGTCTTTGAGGTTGACTATTTATAATGAATTCATCTGATACATATCAAAGTGGCAGCCGAAAAAGAAAATGCCTTGGTCCCTACTGTGTATGCTGTTTAATTATTTCAAACTGATTATTGGACGTTTGGGAACTTCTCGAGATTTAGTATATGAACTCATAATTCACGTGTTTGCTTTTATTTATTCCCTGCAATCTTCGTTGGAACTCCATTAAGATGCTTTTGTCTTTTTGATCAATGGTATTGACAACCGACTGTTATATGCTTCTGTTCTCTTTATGCTTTTGCAGGCTTTTTTTAGATTGTTTGATTTTGTGGACGACACTTTTGTCCTTTCAATCAATGGTATTGGCAACCAACTGTTATATGCTTCTGTTCTCCTTATGCTTTTGCAGGCTTTTTTTAGATTGTTTGATTTTGTGGACGACACTTTTGTCCTTTCGATCAATGGTATTGACAACCAACTGTTATATGCTTCTGTTCTCCTTATGCTTTTGCAGGCTTTTTTTAGATTGTTTGATTTTGTGGACGACATTAAAATTCTTTCGATTATAGATCTTTTTTTTTTAACAAAATATTTTTTTTGAAATTAATAGAAGAGAGTGATAAAATAAAATTATTATTTTTTAATTTAAGAAAAAAAAATCTAAATTAAAATTAGAATAACTTTTTAAAATCTAGATTCATTTAATGAAATATTTTTGTTGTTGAAAAAAATATATATATTTAATTTTTTCTTTTAAAAAGGATATTTTGAAGTACAAATTTGTAATTAATTAATATTTGATATAATAATTTTATTTAAAAGAAAAATGAATGTCTATGAAATATTATTTATCATTTGTACAGTTATAGTTTAGTCTTTGACTAATCCATTGACAACCCCCATATTAAAAATGCTTAGCCCATAGGTGAAGACAATGGATCAAGGGATGAAAAATAGCATAGCTAAGTTGCAATACATTATGATTTTCAAGAAATCAATTGTTATTTTTTGTGAGATATTGACAAGATATATAGCAATATCACATAGAATTGTTTTTCTATCATTAACATGGATAATTGATTACAATTAAAAAGTCTAGTTAAATTAAAATAAAAACAAATTTAGATTATTTACACACTTCTACTCAAAGTTATTATCCTCACTATAACATTACTTATACCTTTGAAATCTTGATGGTATAAAGTTGTGCCTTAATAAGAATAAAGATACACATTAATTATGTGAAAGATATATATATATATATATATATAAACCCTTTTTATTTGTTCTTTTTTAATTTACCTCTTCAAAAGCACTATATTTAAGATTGTTATTATCACTTGCTATTTATCTTTTATCTTGAGTTTATATAAACAATTGTTTAAGGGAGAGATACACTTTTTAATTGATAAACACTAAAAATAATAAAAATAAAAATAGAATATTTTTATCATAGTTTCATGACATTTCTAATTAAATATATAACATTATTTCCAAAAAAAATTTAATTGACCATCAAACATCATAAGAATTAAGATTCATAGTAATGAAAGAAAATTTTGAGTCAATATTGAAAAACGTCAATTTAAAAAATTATTTTACACTTACAAAATTGACTAAACAATTTATATATTACATTATCTAATTTAACTTTTTTAAGATGTTCCATTTAATATCATAAATTATTAATAATTAAATAACATATTAAAATTATTGTTATAAAATATTTAATTTAATCTTCAAACAATTTGTTTCAAATTTTTAGTTTTTAATACGTATATACATAAACATATATGTATGTATATCCATATGATAAATATGTACATATATGTATTTAAAGGAATTAATATTAGTTGATACTTTATATTTTGTCTCTGAGTTTTTCCATTAATAAATTCCTCTCCTGCGAATAGATTGGAGATCCGCTAATGCATCAAAGCGGTTTGTTTTTTAATTATTTTGTTTCTTTTGGAAACTTTTTGAGATTTACTGTACAAAAATAAAATTCCCATGTTTACTTTTCGTACTTAGTTATATGGGAACATCATTAACATGCTTTTGTCTTTTCGGTGAATACCTAATGTTGGCAACCAACTGTTCTACACTCTCTGTACCTGGTTATGCTTTTGTCCATTAAGTATTTCTTCTTAGCATTTAAATTTTCTTACGATTAATATTCATCATATTCATCTCAACATTTGTAGTTAAATTAATGGATGAAAGTTGCATTTATCATAATTTAATCACCTTAACAACTACAAATCAGAATCATGAATCCCAATTCTTACTCTTAATATTTTATGACATTAAATTATTCCATGTGTAATAATCTAGTCTTAAACTAGATAGCATGACATGACTTAGTCTACCTATTTCAAAACTCTGAAAAATGTCACTAATGTTGTTTCTTGCAAAAGCAAGAATTTCACCAGACTGAACCTGGTCTAATATGAGATTAACATCATCCGGGTTGGGAGATCTAGGAAATCTGGTACCATCAAATCTGAAAGAGGCAGGAGGGGAGGGCACGAAATTTCTGCTAGCTTCGGGGTTCTCAGCTTTTTCTTCCAAGGAATCAGTAGAGTAGGAAACCAACTTATTGGTAGGGGAGCCCTTGAGAACAGGATTCTTTAAGGGGACAAGGCAGTCGGGGTAGGTCTCAGGGTTAAATTAAGACTTTATAATGATATTATAAACATATCATTTCATTATTAACAATTTAAAGTATTAATTTTACCACTTTAGAAAAGACAAAATTATTTGCAAAAATTAACAATTAAAATTTTAGAAAAGTAATACAATGAAATTAAAAATATAAGTATATTTAAATAAGGCATCTTATATTGGTGATATATAATCTTCTTGATAAATGTTATGAACACATAACAATTTTTTAAACAAATGTTCTTGTTCTTTTTAATTATATAATTACAAAAAAATTATTTTCTATTTTTTATGAATTTTAGTTCTTGTTCTTGTTTAGATATATTTTTTTTAATTAACAAAATTGATTAAGAATATATCACATATTTGACTAAAAAATTTATGAAATGGTGATAGGGGAGAGGGGCCTATAGTGGAGCACCCTAACTTTGCATTTCTCAAAATCCCACGTGGAAATTTCAAATCACTCTCATTTCTGTACAATAGTTTATTTGGCAACTCATGTGCTTCTATATTTCATTTTAGGGTCACATCATCAAATATGATGCCACATCAGCATGCTTTTTGTTGAGGTATCCAAAAAGGACCAAAAAAATGTGAGACCGATAGTGGTGCACTAAGTCATGTTTTATTGGTGTGTTGATGTGGCATCACATGATTTGTCACTTTGCATACTTTATGGATAAAAAATGTTTTGCAATTGGATATTAAAATGCTCCACTATGGGGCCCATTGAGGACTACTTCTATCCCCACTATTGAATCCTTTTCCATTATCGGCCCCTCTCCCCTAGTAACATTTTTTTTACAATACCACTTTTATCATTTTCAATGTCTATCAATAACAAAATGTATATGATATCAATTTTAAACAGAATACTTTTCAAGAGATAACAAAAAAAATATCAAAAATAAAGTATGTAAACATGCTTATATAAAATCATACACATGAGTATGGGTATCATAGAACAATTTTATATTAGATTGCATTTCAAAGGTTTAGAATATAAATGAAAGTGATAGTGGGTGAATTAAACTTTGAGTGGCATTGACATCTTTTAGAATGCATATAATCTCTCTACAATCTAGCTTGTTTTGGGATTATCTTTGCTTTGCCATATCAAGTGGACTTTGGCCTTTATCAATTATAGTATTCAAATTTACATTTGGAATTGACACTATATATTCCACAATCTGCACAAAAAATAAACAATAATCACTTATCGGTTGGACCTTTCTAGGCCCATTGCTCTGTGAAATGTGGTTTATAAAATTATTACTAAATTGATTGCTGAGAGGCTTAAGTCTTGGCTCCCTTTGCCGATTTCAGAGGAACAAGGTGGCTTTGTTGTTGGTAGAAAAGTTCTAGATGGTGTTGTGATTGCTTCTAAATTTATTCATTCTATGGCTAGTTCTCTAAGGAAAAATCTATGTTCATTAAATTGGATATGGCTAAGGCTTATGACAGGGTTAGGTGACAATTTTTGTGTAAGGTTCTCAATGCATTTGGCTTCAACAGTCAATGGGTTAATTGGGTGATGAGTTTTGTTACTTATTCCTCCTTTTCTATCATCATCAATGGGGATCCTTTTGAGCTATTTGGGGCTTCCAGGTGTCTTAGACAAGGGGATCCTTTATCTCCCTATTTGTTCATCATTATGGTTGAAGGCCATGGGAGTTTCATCAAGTCTTGGGTGTCCCAAGGTTTGATTCAAGGTTGGAGTTGGGGTAATGATTTGCCTACTCAATCCCACTTGTAGTTTGTGGATGATACAAATTTAATGGGGGTTGCTCGAATCTAGGAGGAAAAGACTTTTAGATAGACTTTGGATATTTACTTAGCCACTTCAGGAAAGAAAATCAATGAGCACAATTCTTCTATCTATTTCTTTAATACCTCTAAGCCTATTCAACGGCGGATCATGAATATTTTGAGATTCCAAATTGGAGCTTTTCCTTTAGTTTATCTTGGAATTCCTTTAACTATTGGTAGACAGCTTAGGGGCTACTGGTAGGAGTTGTTGGATAAGTTGTGAAGGAGGATTACTCGGGCTCATCAGTTTCTTTCCACTATGGGTAGGGTTACTCTTCTTCAGTCTATGATTCAGGCCCTTCCTATTTAGAGGGGTTTTATTCAGGTGGCTCCATCATACTTTATTAAGACATTTGATGCTCTATCACTTCAATTCCTTTGGAGTGGTACTTTGTTGGCCTCTAAGTGGAGTTTAGTTAAGTGGTATTCTGTTTGTCAGCTGAAGAAAGAAGGGGGCCTTGGTCTTGGATCAGCAACAATGAATGGCCAAGTGTTGGCTACTAAATTATATTGGGAATGGTGTGTTTGTCAAGATCAACTTTGGGCTAGACTTCTTACAAATAAATATCTTGGAGAAGTGGATAGTAGTGTCCCTCAGTACTCTCTTGAAGGGAAAGGATCATGTATTTGGCACACTTTGAAGATTGGGGCTAAGCTTATTAAGCAGGGGCTTTTTTGGATTTGTAATAAGGGCTCTAAAGTCTTGTTTTGGTTGGATGCTTGGGATGGTCACCCTCCAATCCTTTCAAGCCATCTGCATCTTCAACCCCTCAATGACTATTTTACGGTCGCTTGCTAGAGCAAAGTGGTTGATTTTAAGACTCTTATGCATTTAGGGGATGTTGATGTTTAGAGATGGAAAGAACCCTAGGACTAGCCACCTAGAGGGTCAGAAGGAGCTAGACAATAGTTGGATCAGATTCTTTCCACCAGAGAATGCAATTCTCTTGATGAGCATGATACTTTGGCCTGGGGCTGAGATTCTACTAATAAGTATTCTGTAGCAGGGGGATATTTGGAGTTGGACAGGCAACTTTTTGGCAATGATGGCATTCCATAGTGTAAGCAAGTGTGGAACAAATTTTCTTGGCCAAAATGTAGTTTTTCTTGTGGTTGTTGGTGTAAAATAAGTGCCTTGGGAAAATATTTGTAAGCGAGGTCTCCAAGGCCCTTCTATTTGTATGTTGTGCTGCAATAGTGGGGGGTGTGTTTCTCATCTTTTCTTTCAATGTTCCTTTTCAAATAGATTTGGCATCTTTGGTGGGATCTTTGGAATCAGGCGTGTTGGCATGTTACTTCGTTGGTGGAGTTCTAGGCTCAGTCGGGTAAATTGCATGTTTCTACTCATTTTCTTTAGGTGGCTTGGGCTATTGGGCCTTCTTTCATTTTATGGAATATTTGGTTGGAGCGGAATCACCAATTTTTTCAGGATGCAAAGTTGACTGGCCAACATTTGTGGAGAAGAATTATGAGGTCAATTCAGGAGACATTTTTAGCAAGGTGTGACCTTTTAGTTGTTGTGGACCCTTCAGATGCTTCTATCTAAAGCCAATTAGATTTTTAGGGTCAGGGAGATACCTCTTCGTTAGCCAGAAGATGCCAAGGTAAACATTCTGGTTGGAAAATTAATAGGGTTGGATGATGGCTTTACCCACTTGAAGGGGTTTTGAAGATCAATACTGATAGTTCCTCTAGAGGGAATCCTGGTCATGCTGGTGTGGGGGGTATTGGTTGAGATAGTTCAGGTAATGTGAAGTTTCTTTTCTCCATTTATAAAGGATGACACACAAATAATTACATGGAGGCTCTTGCCATCTTGCATGCTATGGAGAGAGTGTGTGCTTTGGGGTGGAGGAGGATAGTTTGTGAATATGATTCTCAAGTGGTGGTCAATCTGTTGAATGTGCAACAAATGGATGATGGCAACTAGCATCTAGCTTTGGTTATTAGATAGATTCTTAGGTTGGGTAGGTCTTTTGAATCTGTGGTCTACTCTCATATTCCTAGAGAGTGGAATGGGTGGTAGATTATTTGGCCAAATGGGCTTCTGATTAGACACGGGATTGGAATATTTGGAATAAGAGTCAGTTACCTGTGAATTACTCTCAATTGTTGGATCAACTATTGTTGGATGATAGGATTAGGTGATTCTTGGTTATGTTCATGGGTGGTTGGCCGCTTCTTGTATTTTGTTCTTATGTTTGAATAATAAATTTTCACCCCTTTCTAAAAGAATAAATGAATAATATAAAATATTTATTTTTTAAGAAAAATTATATTTATATATATACAATATTATGTTTCAATTCTAATTTCCTACATAGTTGATAGTTGAAAAAATAAATATTAAATATATGAAAAATAAGATAACTTATCCTTAATTTATTATAAATATCAAGTAATTGAAAATATTTCAAAAATAAAAAGATCAAAGTAATTTTTTTTAATTGATTTAAACTAAATAAAATATTAAATTAGATTAACAAGATAATACTATATTAAAAGTTAGTTTAAATATTAATATATTGATAATTTTTGTTCTATTTAAATACAAAATAATTTAATAATCATAGAACAATGGAAAGTTTACATTTCATTCACACAAACATAGTAAATATATATTTATTTTTATTAACAACATGTATTAACAGTGTTTATGATGTATTGTTTAAACATCACTTAATTCAATGCTAATTATTCAATAACAATTTTACATGTTATGGATACCAAAAAATTGTAAAAAATTATCCTATATTTTGTTAGTGTAATTAATTAATTAATTATTACACTAGCATAAGTTAACTTAGGTCATGCATCATTTACTCCTAGGTTAGATTTTAATAAATCATTTAATAAATAGGGTAATATTCCCTTCCATGTTTGTACGGATAAGATTCCTTCTAGAAGATGAGTTGTCCCTCTAGAACTTATCTCAAAATTTAATAATTTCCTAGATAGGGTTCACATGTTGTCACATGTTATTTGATCATGACACATGGAAACATCTCTTGCATCTTAGGTTTTCCTTCTTGCCTATATAATCAGGCATTTTGTTCATTTGTAACATATCATTACATCATATCATATCAATATAGAATATTTATTCAACATTCCATAGTTGCAACACTTTCCTTTGTGGTTGATTATCTTTCATGGCAAAGGTCCTTTATTGAAGATTCTGGAGCCTCGGGGACTATGCATCCATAATCTCAACATGGTATTAGAGCTTGTCCAATGAAACATCAACCCTTGATCTAGGAAGTTGGAGTGCAAGATTCTTACAGGCTTGGAGTTTTATGTTGTAGGCTAGTTGGTTCCACCTAGGAGCCAAGCTGATTTCTGTTGCACATTAGGCTCTCTTCGACCTCTCCATTGCATCCAAAAGGCATGAAAAGCCATAGACCGCCTATTCATTTTCCAAAATCAGAGTTATATCATCCAGGAGCCTTTGAGGTACAATCTAGGGTTTGCATTTTTTGTACTATCCATACACATCTGCAGGAAAAATCCTCCCCTCTTAGTCCTCTTCAGAGGAAATTTTTTTTAGAAAAATCAAAAAAAAAAAAATGGCTATTTTTGGGCAATTTTTTATATAGTTTCAGCAAAAATTTCATGTTCTGCGGGTGACCTGCAATTTTAATACACAGTCAGCATATTTATTTTCTCCTGCACATATAGTTTGGGTTTCATAATTTCAGTCAACATTTAAAAACCTTTTCTGCAGATTTTAAATATTTAATATCGGCTTTTAAAAAAAAAAAATTGAATTGCAAATATTTTGTAATATTCAAATTTCATCCATCAGCATCCCCCACGGTCCGCAGAAATCAACAATTGCTTGGCCTTCGGCATCATCCGGTGTCACCTAGTCCCACCACTGTCGTTTCCCGTCACCGACCCCTATTTTTGGCTGACATCTTGACCCTGTCTACCACCAAATTTTGTAGCCCCATCCGCTCTAGCCAGGTGGTTCCATTGGTAATCAGGGGCTCCACTACCTTCAAGTGGTGACTCCTCCCACCAGCTGCGCCACCTGACCACCAGTTCGACACTGTCGATCCAGTGAAGCTTTTTTTAAAATTGCCAGCGCAACCTGCGGTCCTATCAGCGACCAAGGGCGTATTGTTTTTAGCCCCCAGGTGCTTCAATTTTGCACCCGGTTAGTCAGTACAGATTCATTCAAGTAGAAATCTTCCAGAAAGCATAATTTTCACATACAATATCAAAAATCTACAAACAATATATCATTGGAAAGCTCTCTAAGTCTACTTTCCAGAGGTGTGCTCTATTTTTTTCTAGATTCTACTTCTATCAAGAATTATTATTAGTTGAAGTGGAAACCCTAATTTTGGGTTTAGAGGTAATTTCTAGCTTTTCAAGTTTGTTTCAAAGGCTTCACTTCAATTGATTGTTCATCAGTTATCTGCTTTTAGCATTTTTTGTTAGAAATATTTTCTCTTGGATTGTTTTTCTCCTCTAATGGCTGACACATGATTTGAGATTCTTACTCCTCATAACTATCACACTTGGAAGGTCAGTATGCAGAGACTTCTCTGGTCTAAGGGACTCTAGTCCAATTTGAATGAGAATCAACCTCATCTCACTAAAGAATATGAAAAATTCCAACATCAGATTAAGTGTGAAGAGGCTATGGGGCTCATTGCTCTACATGTCTCCAACTCTTTATTCTTCCATATCAAGGGGTGCAAGACTCCCAAGGAGGTTTGGGACAATCTCAAGGATCTCTTTGGTTCTATTAGTGATGTATGAGCTTTGTAGTTGGAGGTTGAACTTGCTTCACTCACTGTTGATCAATTTCCTTCCATCGAAGACTACCTGGTAAGATTCAAATCTTTAAGGACTCAACTATCTAGGTATGACAAAGATAAATCTAACAAAGAGTGTATATTCATGATTCTATCTAAGCTAAGAGGTTCCTTCTCTTACTTTGCTACATCTTTCTATTCCACCATGGATGGTCTTGGTGATAGCTTTGTTATGCCATCATTTGAGACATTTTGTGAATAGCTGACTTGAGAACAATCCAAGCTCAACCAAGCTGATACATCCACAAAATTTCATGCATTGGTGGTAGGAACATCAAAAGGAAAGGGAAAGCAAAAAGGAAAATCAAAGGTAGGAGCTTCTTCTGAAACATCTTCACAACATAAGGAAGAAAAGCTGAAGAGGGAGAGGCCCAAGTGCAACTTCTGTAATGGGCTTTGTCACATTGAGGATACGTGTTTCAAGAGAGACATACATGAGCTACGGAAGATACTCAGAGATCACAACATCTCTCTCCCTCCTACTATAGTCAAATATTCTCACTGCCCCTCTCATGAAGAGTCATCATCGGGTATTGCTAGAATTGCCACTGTTGAAAATCTTGGTAAGGGGAATGCTTTAATAACTACTTTGGTTGATAATAGAGAAGGATGGGTTCTTGACTTCGGTGCTTCCTAACATGTCACTTCTTCTCAACAACATATTTTGTGGGATACTCTCAGGCCTTCCAACTTTGACAGAATGTTTACAGCAAATGCAGATATTGTCTATGTTGTTGGTATTTGTGATGTTGCTCTTGATGGAAAGAGGTTGGAAGATGTTGTTTATATTCCTCAGATTACTCATAATCTATTGTCTATCTATCAACTTGCCCAGGAGGGATTGAGCATTGAGTTCACTTCAGAACTTTCCATCATCAGGGATAGGTTTGATGTCCTTGTTGCCTATGGACAAGCAGATCATCATTTAAAGGTATACAACATTACCAAATTCTAGGATTGAGATCAACCTACTCCTGACTCTCAAGATTCAAGGGTAGGAAGTACATCATCACCCCCTCCTTCCCAAGGTTGTGGAGGCTAGCTTGACTTGGCTCTTTGCATGGCACCATCTTCTTCCTTCAACACCTCTCAGTTGAGATTTGCTTCAGCAGGGATGGATACATTCACTTCTTCAGACTTGTGGTACATGGATGAGTTCTCTTCAGGTCTATCTGACTTGGCTTCTCAGTTCATCATTGGTCTTGAAGACATTCTAGAGGGGACTACTCTCCTTTATGGGGGGGCTATCTATTCCACATATTTTTTTATCTCTTTGTACATATGTGATAGTTATAGTCCTTGGGGGGATAATGTTGAGTCCTCCAAACATCACTCTTCCATCTTTTTTTTCTTTTTTATCTCCTTTTTGGGGAGGGGTTTTGTTTCCACTAGGTTGTCCCCTTTTCCCTAGTTATGGGAGATTTTCTGCATCTTCATGTACATGGATACCTAACATGGCCTCATAGCTAGGACCCATCATCTTCTTGCATAATCATTGGATTTTCCTCCCTAAGTTGAACTTATGGGGGGTGTTAGTGTAGTTAATTAATTAATTATTACACTAGCATAAGTTAACTTAGGTCATGCATGATTTAGTCCTAGGTTATATTTTAATAAATCATTTAATAAATAGGGTAATATTCCCTTCCATGTTTGTAGGGATAAGATTCCTTCTAGAAGATGAGTTGTCCTTCTAAAACTTATCTCAACATTTAATAATTTTCTAGATAGGGTTCACATGTTGTCACATGTTATTTGATCATGACACATGGAAACATCTCTTGCATCTTAGGTTTTCCTTCTTGCCTATATAATCAGGCATTTTGTTCATTTGTAACATATCATTACATCATATCATATCAATATAGAATCTTTATTTAGCATTCCATAGTTGCAACACTTTCCTTTATGGTTGATTATCTTTCATGGAAAAGGTCCTTAATTGAATATTTTGGAGTTTCAGGGACTGTGCATCCATAATCTCAACATATTTCATTTATAAAATTTATTTTTAATCATTGATCTAAATGTTGCTAGCAATCAAAACTAAGCTAGAAAAAATTATGCATAAACTAAACCATAGTTGTGGCCTACTTATGACACTTTACAATATCCTCCATCTTTCTAATTAATTGGAATTTAAAAATGTGATTTTATTTCTTGAATTTGCATTAATAGATATAATATTTCATTGACCTTACGACAAGAAAAAATAAATCTATCTGAAATCTTTCCATTTTAAAAAAATGGTAATTCCTAAGACTTTAAATGTATTTTAAAATAAAATAGCTAAACATAGTCATAGAATTATCGAATTTAAGTTCTAAATTTGTACTATAGCACTCTAGAATCCATTTATGAACCCTTTCAAACTATTAAAAAATAAGATTAAAAAAGTAACAAAAATACCATTGAAATATACTAAAGAATGAAGGGAATAAAGTATAGATAAGTCTAACCTTAGGGTTTGCATTCATAGCCACCAAATGCAAAGCTATATTGCCATGCATGTCATAGTCATAGCTCAATAATTTTGTATATATTTCATCCTCATTCTCCAAAGCAAGTATTTTTAGTATGTCAAGTTGATTATATATTACTACAAAGTGCACAACCGTTTTCAAACAAATACTTCTAATTTCCATAGAATCTGGAATTAATGATATGAACTTATCAACAATGTCAATGAAGCCTTTCATTACTATTATGTGAATTGTGCACCTTCCTTGATTATCAAACTTTTTCATTAAATTTTCATTCATACAACACCATTTCAATGGAGTGTTTAAAATCTCACACACAATATCTAGATGTCCACCATGAACAACAACATGTAGTGGAGTAACACCATATTTATCCCCAATAAGTAGCATAGAATGTATTATATTGAAACAACTAGACTTCTCATTTAATATCAATTTGACCACACCTACATAACACATATTAATCATTAATTGAACATTCATATAACCTTTTAAATAAATAGATTCATTTCAAAATATCAACTTTAACAAAAGAAAACATAAATTACTTAAATCCTCATAAAAAACTAGCAAGCAAATACAAGAAAGATCCAATCCTCATTATAAAAATACACGTTAATTCCTAATATTTTATAACCAACTCTATTTTTTAAGAAATGAAAAGTTAGACCCAATTCTTGTTATAAAAATACACCTTAATTTCTAATATTTTACACCCATCTCTATCTTTTAAGAATACAAAAGTTATGTCTACATAATAACCATTATAGTTATTAAAAGGAAAATCAAAATCATATTCCTTTCTAAACTTGAGAAGAAGAAAAATTCATTTCAAACTCAACTTTAACAAAAAAAAAAAAAACATAAAGAAAAATAATAAAAAGACTCAATCCTCATTGTAAAAATAGGCCTTAATTCCAAATATTTTACACCCAGCTCTATCTCCTAAAAATAGAAAAGTTGATGTCTACATAATATTCATATAATTATTAAAAAAAAAAATCCAAAAATCACATTCAGTTAATTTAAATCTTCAATTGAAAAGGCACTCATAATATTAAAGGAGACAAATCAGAAATTAAAACAGGTTTGAACATCCGTACGCTATAATCAATACTTAATACAAAGGTTGTTTACGTGGGGCCAGATTTCCCACATAAATAGCCAGTACAACCAACTTACCCAATCTTCCTGCATAAGCTGTAGCGTGGAGGCATGTCTGACGGTCATCCCTTGGCCAGAAAACCATTATCAATGGCGTGGCTTCTAACAAGAACTTCGTTGCATCAACGTGACCGTGCGCTGACGCTATTATCAGCGTCGTCTCTCCAAACTGGTTGCGCCTGTACACACAACACCTTTTATACTTGAGTAGAATTCTGACTACCTCTGGATTGCCCTTCTTAGCAGCTTCATGCAGGGCTGTGTTCTTATCTGAATTTCGAGCTCCAGCCATGCAGCACTTCACACCAAGTATCCATTTAACAACCTCCACGTGCCCTTCTCTTGCAGCGATATGCAGGGAAGTGTTTCCTTCAAATGTAATCCCACGTTTCAATTGCAATCGGCTCGCCTGCTGAAGGCCTTTCAGATCGCCCTTTTTGGCAGCAATGAAGATTTTGCTATCCATTCTCGTCATTTTCTCAACCTCGTTATACCCACATAAAATTCCGTGTCCGAGGTTGGCTATTTATAATGAATTCATCTAATACATATCAAAGTGCAGCTAAAAAGAAAATGCCTTGGTCCCTACTGTGTTGCTGTTTAATTATTTAAAGTGATTATTGGACGTTTGGGAACTTCTCGAGATTTAGTTTATGAACTCATAATTCACGTGTTTTCTTTTATTTATTCCCTGCAATCTTCGTTGGAACTCCATTAAGATGCTTTTGTCCTGATCAATGGATCAACCACTGTTATGTGCTTGGCAGGCTTTATTTTAGATTGTTTGATTTTGTGGACATCATTAAAATTCTTTCACTTTATTTAATTATAGATCATTTTCTTTAACAAATATTTTTATTTAAATTAATAGAAAAGAATGACATTTTTTCAATTTTTAAACATTCTCTTTAAAATAGATTTATTCTGCTTTAATTTAAGAAAAAAAAATTCTAAATTAAAATTAGTATAACTTTTTAAAATCTAGATTCATTTAATGAAATATTTTTATTGTTGAAAATATATATATAGGGGAGAGGAACCCATAGTAGGGCAAAGACCAATAGTAGGGATAGAAGTGGTCCCCTAGTGGAGCACCTTAATATCCACTTGCAAAACACTTTTTTCCATAAAGTACATAATCTGACAAATCATGTGATGCCACATCAGCAAAACATATTCACATGACTTAGTGCCCTACTATTGGATTGTATGTGGTTTTTGAGATTTTTTGGAACCTCAACAAAAAGCATGCTGATGTGGCATCATATTTGATGATGTGACCCTAAAAATAATTTTTACGCAAATGAGTAAAATAAACTACTGGACAAAACTAGTATGAAATTCAAAAACCTAAAATTAGAGTGCCCTACTATGGGCCCCTCTACCCTATTTAACGTTTAAAAAGAGGATATTTTGGAGGATAAATTTGTAATTAATTAACAAAAAAATTGGATGTCTATGAAATATTATTTATCATTTGTACAATTATAGCTTAATATTTGACTAATCAATTCACAACCCCCATATTTAAAATCCTTAGTCCATAGGTGATGGCAATGGATCAAGGGATGGAAAATAGCCTAGCTAGAGTTGAAAAAACTCCAAAGCAGTCATAATTCCCATGTTTACTTTTGTTTATTCCCTACAATATTTGTACTTATTTATGCAGGGACATCATTCATATTTTTTTCTTTTTCCTTTTTTTTTATGGTCATCCAAAAATTATGGAAATACAAGTCTTCTTGGGTTAAACCTCTTTAGCTAAGAGCCAAGGAGTAAGGATTATCCATTCCACCAAATTTGCCTGGGGCACAATCTTAGCCTCATCCCTATTTCGGTGTTGAAGCCTTTGCACTCAGCGATACTTGAGCCTTGGTGGGCTCATTTAGAACCTTTCAATAATGTTATGTTTTTGTCCATTAAGTCTTTCTTCTTAGCATTTATATTTGCTTACAATTAGAAAAAAGAAAAAGAAAAAAATATGATCTCATCATATTCATCCAAGTGTATGCCAATTATTATTTTTTGCATAAGCCATTTGGGATCAACAATTGTAGTTAAATTAATGGATGAAAGTTGCATTTATCAAAATTTAATACTCTTGCATAAATGAAATAATTTTTTTTAACAAGGAAAAAGGTTAATTTATTTTGACATTCTTAAAGACTTTTTTTGGGAGTGGGAGAGGACTAAGATAAAGGGATATTATTTCTCCCTATTTATTAATAGTATCAACAAAATCATCTCCCTCATTAAATGAGTCTAGAAAAATCTTCCACTTCTTTATATTTCCATGATAATCAACATATCCCTCTAAGTAGCTCCCAAATAATTTAGAAAAGGTGAATCAATAGAGAAAATTGATGATGGGAGGAAAGGGGTAGGAATTGAACCAAGTATTAACAAAATCATCTCCCTCATTAAATGAGTCTAGAAAAATCTTCCACTTCTTTATATTTCCATGATAATCAACATATCCCTAAGTAGCTCCCAACAAAATCAACAAAATCATCTCCATGATTAAGAAGTAGTTTTAATAGAAAATCCTCTCCTCATTAAATGAGTCTAGAAAAATCTTCCACTTCTTTATATTTCCATGATAATCAACATATCCCTCTAAGTAGCTCCCTAAATAATTTAGAAAAGGTGAATCAATAGAGAAAATTGATGATGCATTTTAAGACAACCTATTTTAAGAAAATTGATATGAAAATTGATGATGGGAGGAAAGGGGTAGGAATTGAACCAAGTATCAACAAAATTATCTCCCTCATTAAATGAGTCTAGAAAAATCTTCCACTTCTTTATATTTCCATGATAATCAACATATCCCTCTAAGTAGCTCCCAACAAAATCAACAAAATCATCTCCATGATTAAGAAGCAGTTTTAATAGAAAATCCTCTCCCTCATTAAATGAGTCTAGAAAAATCTTCCACTTCTTTATATTTCCATGATAATCAACATATCCCTCTAAAGTCCCAAATAATTTAGAAAAAGGTGAATCGATAGAAAATTGATGATGCATTTTAAGACAACCTATTTTAAGAAATTGATATAGAAAATTGATGATGGGAGGAAAGGGGTAGGAATTGAACCAAGTATCAACAAAATCATCTCCCTCATTAAATGAGTCTAGAAAAATCTTCCACTTCTTTATATTTCCATTGATAACATATTTCCTCTAAGTAGGCTCCCAACAAAAATCAACAAAATCATCTCCATGATTAAGAAGCGATTTTAATAGAAAATCTCTCCCTCATTAAATGAGTCTAGAAAAATCTTCCACTTCTTTATATTTCCATGATAATCAACATATCCCTCTAAGTAGCTCCCAAATAATTTAGAAAAGGTGAATCGATAGAGAAAATTGATGATGCATTTTAAGACAACCTATTTTAAGAAAATTGATATAGAAAATTGATGATGGAGGAAGGGGTAGGAATTGAACCAAGTATCAACAAAATCATCTCCCTCATTAAATGAGTTTAGAAAAATCTTCCACTTCTTTATATTTCCATGATAATCAACATATCCCTCTAAGTAGCTCCCAACAAAATCAACAAAATCATCTCCATGATTAAGAAGCTTTTAATAGAAAATCCTCTCTCATTAAATGGTCTAGAAAATCTTCCACTTCTTTATATTTCCATGATAATCAACATATTCAAGGATAGTCTTAATGATTTCCATGATTAAGACTTTTTTTAATAGTATCAACAAAATCATCTCCCTCATTAAATGAGTTTAGAAAAATCTTCCACTTCTTTATATTTCTGTGATAATCAACATAGCCCTCTAAGTAGCTCCCAAATAATTTAGAAAAAGGTGAATCGATAGAGAAAATTGATGATGGGGAAAGGGGTAGGAATCGAACCAAGTATCCTCCTAAATTTATTTATTTTTTTATCGGTCAATGTGACTCTATTGGGGCCACACTCATCAATTGATTCATACAAAAAAAATTTAACCTAGCCCACACCAGTTGAGGCCACAAACAAGGACCTCATCTATGTCAAACAATCCTAAACTGCCCTAGCATGAGATCTCATGAACATGATGTTCCATGAAGGACCTCACTCAACTGCAGCCAAAGGCTTTGCTCCACTTTTAGTCTAGGAGTGAAGATGCATGCTGAAATTTGCCTCATTTTCTTCTTCTTCCTTTACAACATTGTCCAAATTTCTTTTGACTCCCTAGCACTTTTGGCTACTTCTAATTTTTTTGTGGATTTCCCAACCATAAGAGAGGTGGTTTTTGAGCTCGTTGGTGAAGCTATCATTGTCTCCCTAGAAAGACAAAACTTTGATGCCTTAACACAATCTCCCCTTGGAAGCAAAGGATCATTTTTTTCCTTTAGTGGGAACAAATCCTTTCTGAGTGTATCCCAAATTGTGTGGAATCATGATTTCCATTCTCTCTTAAGTGTTCATCAGAGCATGCTTCACCTGCAATATTCATGGGATCTTGAGATAGATCAAAATTTATAGATTTTGTAATTGGAGGGGTAATCTGATCATCCAAATGAGTATTAGCTTCCTGAGCTTTCCCCCAAGGGGGAGTTGGAGCATCGAATGATTGAGGAGGTGGAGGCTTTGGACTGCCCTTAGGAGTTGCTTGGTCAAGGTGGTTGCATACATATTGTGATTTGGGAGTAATGACGTAATTTTGGGGCTCAACAGGAGAAAAAATCCCTTCTCCACCGTATTGGAGCCTATTGGAATGGATCTGCGGGCGAGCAGAATGAAGCATTCATTGCAGATTGCTGCCAAACCCTAGCGCCGCCTAGGGCATCGTTTTATAATTCTATTTGGAGCTGCCATGCGTTCCCTCAGTCTCACGACCTATCTCCAATACGCCCAAGACGCCCACATCTAGGGATATGCCGTGTCCACAGGAGCCATTAGCAGCGGAGGAAGTCGCAAGGCGGGGAAAGACCAGAGGAATTGCAGAGCATCGCATTTTTTAAATTAATACTTTTATATTAAATAATTATAATTATATTATATTGTTTTTCCTGCCAAAATTTGATTTTTCTTTTGGTTCCCACTTTCCATATTATACCTTTCTTAAGAAGCCCTCTATTTTTTAACAAAAGAAAATTGATAGTTTCTCTACTCTGGAGATATTTTTCCTTCATCACTAAAGGTCAATCCTTTTTATCCTTGATTAAGATATATAAAACCTTAGCCAAAAGAGTCCTGTTAAAACTTTGAATGTACCTTAAATGCAAACCCCCATTGCTTTTGGTTTTACAAATAATTTTCCAACTAACCAAAGCTAATCTTGTCTTTTCCTCAGTATTGGTCCAAAGGAATTTATTTTGGAGTTCTTCTATTTTGTTAGCATATATCTAGGAATCTTGAAAAGAGGTAAATATTACAAAAGGTTATTTTGAAGAGAATCCTTTAAAAGTTGGAATTTACCAAGTTGACTAAGTAACTTACCTTTCCAACAAGCCACTTTTTTAAAAAATTTGTTCAAAAATACCATTTATTGATAATATTTTTTGTAGTAAATAGGAGACAAAGGTAATAAGCTAGAAGCTCAATTCTAGCACACCTCAAAAACTTTGACAATCTTTTTCTATACAGTTTCCCCCATGTTGAAGAAATGTAACTATTTTCATAATTAATATGTTGTATTGAAAACTTGGTATATTGATTAAGGAGCTCCTTCCAAAGCTTAGATTCAACAAGGGAAGAGGTATGAAAAAAAATAGTTTCATTCACAAATTGTTGGTGAGAAGAAGGGGTTAAAGAAGAGGTTGATTTAACACCATACAACCTATAAGAATCAACCAATTTGGAAATATTTCTTCCAATAATGTTAATAACTAGAATAAATAAATAGGGAGAAATAATATCCCTTTATCTTAGTCCTCTCCCACTCCCAAAAAAGTCTTTAAGAATGCCATTAACAATAACATAGAATTTAGGAGTAGACAATTTTTAGAAATTTAGATTTATTTAATAAAGATATTTTTATTATTTAAATATAAAAAGAAGTTAAAGATTATTCAAAATCAATGGAAGATTTATCTATTGCTTTGTAATTAATGAAAAATAGTATTATTATTAGCCCAACAATTTTAATTTGACTATTTAAATATTAATTTTACTTTTAAGTAAAATAAGAATATGTATCAAAGTGAACACCAATATTTAATTAATATAAAGGATAAAAGTGTATATAATATATTCTTAAAATTTTGTTTAATGTTTTGCATTTATATCATAAGTGTATAGTTTATCATTTAGTTTGATTGGTTTAGTATAATAATTGATAATCACTTTCACATACATTATGTAGTGTCCGTCCAGTTGCTACACTTTGTTTCGGTTTTCTACTATTCAGTTGATAGTTGTTAGTTGTGTTTAATACTGTGTTTTTTTATTTTCAGTACATTATGCTAGTTTTATGCTAGTTTTATATTATGTAGATGATACACTTGACACACTGTTGATCATCTAATTTTGTTTGTGTGGCGACATCATATTTGACATTATGTGTATTATGGTTATATGATGTATTTGATGTTATTTATGATGCAGTACTATTTGTTAGTCTTGGTGAAAGAGAAAGTGTAACATTACTCACTCGTGAGCACCCTGCTACGCTGCAACTCTCTTTCATGGTGTGATTGTCGATTTATGCAGATATGTTTGACAATGTTGTTTTATGTAGTTGTAGGTATTGAGCATCGACTCCACCTACTTTGTTAAGTTTGAGCTTGCCCTGACCCAATGAAAACATGTTGTTTCAGAGACAATGTCAGGTCTTTCTTTTAGCCATCGTTCCTTTATAGAATGAGTATTTGTTTGTCACCCATTGTCATTGTGTTATGTTGTTCAGGTTTGTCATGTCTTCATATTTTAATCATGTTTGGAAATATTAATTAGTTTAATGGTTAATTGATCAGTTATTGATTTAATTGATGATGTGGAAATAATAGATTAAAAGTGATTGTTGTTTTAAAGAGTTTTGATTAATTAAATTAATTAAAGAGATATTTATTTATTTGTAATGGCAATTTTTGAGTAAAAGGTATATATTTCAATGTGCTAGTTAAAATGTTTGAAAGTAGATAATGCTGAATTGTTGTTTTCAATAGAAGATGTAAAAATATCTTTAAATGTAACTTCACCTCAGAAGATATTATCTTGAATGTTTATTTAGTTTGAACTGAATGATCAATTTGAATGCATGTTGATTGACAATTAAGTCTTGTGACTTCAAGTTAATTGAAAATGCATTAAAATCTTTTGTGTGCAAAATATCATTCACGACAATTGATTTTGGAATTGCTAGAAAAGAAAATTTTCATGGAAATTTTTGGGGAAAAGCTTCTTCTTTGTTTTCAGCTAAAAAGTTTGCAGGTA